>LNAC01001890.1:38297-60344 GCA_002007465.1 Ailurus styani
TTCAGGATTTTCTCTTTGTCACTAAGACTTGTAAGTTTTACTATGAGATGATGGGGTGTGGACCTATTTTTATTGATTTTGAAGGGGGTTCTCTGTGCCTCCTGGATTTTGATGCTTGTTCCCTTCGCCACATTAGGGAAATTCTGTACTATAATTTGCTCCAATATACCTTCTGCCCCTCTCTCTCTCTCTCTCTCTCTTCCTCTTCTGGGATCCCAATTATTCTAATATTGTTTCATCTAATGGTATCACTTATATCTCCAATTCTCCCCTCATGGTCCAGTATTTGTTTGTCTCTCTTTTCCTTTGCTTCTTTATTCTCTGACATTTTGTCTTCTAAATCACTAATTCTGTCTTCTGCCTCATTTATCTTAGCAGTAAGAGCCTCCGTTTATAATTGCATCTCATTAAGGCTTTTTTGATTTCAGATTGGCTAGATTTTAGTTCTTTTATTTCTCCAGAAATGGTTTTTATTTCTCTAGAGATGGCTTCTCTATTATCTTCCATGGTATTTTCAAACCCAGTCAGCATCTTAAGAATCGTCATTCTGAACCCTAGTTCTGTCATATTACTAATGTCCACATTGATTAGGTCCCTAGCCATCATTACTGCCTCTTGTTCTTTTTTTTGTGTTGATTATTTCCGCCTTGTCATTTTATGCAGATAAGAATAGATGCATGAGAGAACCAAATGCTAAAGCGTAGCGATGACCCCAGAGAAATANTGAGGGTTAAAACCAAAGAACAAAAAAGCAAAATCAAACAAACAAAAACAAAACAAAAATAAATAAATAAATCAAAATCCTGTATCTATATTATCTATTTCTGTTTGTATATTTATCTCTGTCTCTGACTCTATTTCTATATCTATCTTTATCTGTATCTATATCTATTAGACTGGTGAATTGAACAGACCCTATATGTATACAAAAATAAGGTTAAATACAATGAAGGGATAAACTATGACTATAAGAATGGAAATTTAAAAAGGTTAGAAAGTATTGATAAGATATAATAGTTAAAAATGTTAAAATAGGAAAAAGGAAAAAATTTAAAAGAGTAAGAAAAAAAAATTCAAAGAATTTAACTTTGAACGACTAAGGAATCATGGGGAAAAAGCCATTAATTCTCTGTGTTGCTTTCCCCTAGTTCTGGAGTTCCACAATTCTCAGCAATCTTGAACTTGGCTCTGGCTGGATGTTTTTTTCTGGTATTCTGTGGGGGTGGGGGGAGCTGCGATTCTCAAGTGTCTTTGCCCGAGGCCGATTCACACCACCCTCTCCAGGGCCCAGGCTAAATAATCAGCTCGGTTTCGCTCTCGGGAGCTTTTGTTCCCTGGACGCTTTCCGTACTGCGTTGGAGGACGGGACTGAAAATGGCGGCCTCCCAGTCTCCGACCCAGAGGAGCTGAGAGCTTGGGGCCTCGGTCCTCAGTGTGCCCTCAGAGAAAAGCATTCCATCCCTCCCGTGTCCCTGGTCTCCGGCCGCCCTCCACGCTCACCTGGCCTGTGACCAAGCGTCTCTATCTCTGGCGCAGCCCCATTTAGAATCTCCGAACCTGGCAGATTCCTGCAGCTGCTCCTGCGTCGCTCCTCCTGGAGGAGGAAGAGGGGTCTGCCGCCCGTGGGGTCCCCGCTCATAGAGTAGTGGCCCAACTGTGCTTTGGATCACGGCCCAAGGTATCACCGAGCTGAGAGACATCTTCTCAGCTCGGCTCTGTGTCTCCCGTTGGCTTCTCTCTGATACCTGGAAGCTCTGTCGTGCTCAGACACCCTGGTCTTTTTGTGTCCTCGTCGATCCTGAGACCACACTGTCCCCGCGAGGGCTTCTCCCCCCACTTGGCCTCTCGGGCGATGTCCCTCAGTGGAGCCGACTTCTAACAGTTCCAAGTTTGTGCTCTGCTGCTTGCTCACTTGCCGGGAGCTGGCCCCTCTCTCCGGGTCTAGCTTCCCGTCACTGCAGGTTCACTTCTCCGCGTGGCGTACCTTCCGTAATGTGAGTGATTTTCTCCTAGAATCACTTCTGTTCTTCTCTTCAATCTCCTGTAGAATTTGTAGGTGTTCAGGATAGTTTGATAGCTATCTGGGNGTTCACTTCTCCGCGTGGCGTACCTTCCGTAATGTGGGTGATTTTCTCCTAGAATCACTTCTCTTCTTCTCTTCAATCTCCTGTAGAATTTGTAGGTGTTCAGGATAGTTTGATAGCTATCTGGGTGAATTTCTGGGACCTGATGATAATCGGTCTCCTACTCCTCCGCCATCTTGCCACTTCCCTCTAATATAATTATCTTAAGTATTTCGTCCCCAATACGTTTACAACCTCAGTTTTACAACTCTTGCTGTAACTATTATACATAATTTATAAAATGTAAGAGGATAAGAAAAGCTTGTTATATTTACCCATATTTTTGCTTACCATATTCTTTCTAACTTTTTGATTTTTCCAAGGTTGTTTTTTTCTTTCCTTCTTTCTATCATTTCCTTTCTATTTTGAGAACTTAGTTTAGTCACAGTTTTATAGTAGATCTGCTGGTGACAGATCTCGTATTTTTCTTCTATCCAAGAATGTCTTGCTCAGATAGATGGATAATTTGATAAGTAAAAGAACATATTTGCTCATGTAAGATTCTGAGTTGACAGTTCTTTCAGTACTTGAAAACTTTCATGGCACATCCCGGTTTCTGATAAGTCACTGTTATTCAAATTGTTTTTCCTCCTACAGGTCAGGTCATTTTCCTCTGGCTTGCAAGATTTTTTTTTAAACAAGATTTTTTATTTTTAAGTAATCTCCACACCCAACTTGGGGCTCAAACTCACAATCCTGAGATCAAGAGTTGCTCACTCCACTCACTGAGTCAACCAGGCACCCTTTTTTAATATTTTTAATTTGTATTAGTTTCCAAAACTTATGGTGTGTCCTAGCATGGATATTTTTATTTTATTCTGTTTGAGTTAGCTGCTTGAATCTGTAGCTTTTATCTTTTGCTAATTGGGAAGTTTTCTGCCATTATTTCAGGTACTTTTTTTAGCCCTGTCTTTTATCTCCTCTTCTTCAGGGAGTCCAGTGATATGAATATTAGATGTGCCACAGGTCCCTGTGAGGAGGCTCTCATCATTTTTTTTTATAGTCTGTTTTCTCTCTCTTGTTTTTTTTGTCTTCTAATTTAGTTATTTTTTCTTCTGCCTTTTCCATTCTGCCATCAACCTGTCTATTGAGCTTTCTGCTTTGATTATTATATTTTTCAATTCTAATAGTTTTGCTGAGACTATCTGTTTCTTAGCTGAGACTTTTTATCTTTTCATGTGTTTCACTCATATTCATAATTCCTCAATGAAGTGTTTTTATCATGGGTGCTTTAAAATTTTGTCCCATAATTCTGACATCTTTTTCATCTCAGTGTTAGGATTTATTGATTGTCTTTTTTATTCAGTTTGAGGTCTTTCTGTTTTTAGATATGATGAGTGATTTTTTTATTGAGACAGGGACATTTGGGTATTGTAGTATAAGACCCTGAATCTTTTTTTTAACTTTCTACTTTAACTGTATTTTATTGATACCACTCTAGTAGGAGCAGGAGACAGGAGCATCACTGTATTATTGCTAGGTGAGAATGTATTGCCAGGTTTTTTGTTGACACCCAAGATGGAGATTCTTTGTTACTTCTGGGTCACGATGGGATGTATAGTTCCCAGGAGGCCTCCACTGATAACCGCCCTAGCTGGAAAGGATAGGAATGCTTCATTACTTATTGCCATTTGGCCTCCACTTACATGATAGGGAAAGGGTGTAGTCTCCTTACAACTGGGCACTAGTGAAAGTCCTGACTCTCCATTGGACCTCCTCTGATGCCATCCCAGCAGGAAAAGGAGGTTCATTTCATTACTGATGGGTAGGAGTGGAAAGCTAGGCTCTCCATGTGACCTTCACAGTATGAGGAGGGGTACAGTTTGTGTACTTCCTACTCATTGGGAATGAAAGTCTTGGCTTCCTCTTTGGACTTTTGTGACACCATCATAGCTGGGAGGGTTGGTGAATGGGTATGGTTTTTCATTATAGACTCTGGAATGTAGAAGTCTAGGTTTTCCACTAGGCTTTATAGGACTAGGTGGAGTTAAGGTTACAATTTTTTCCTGAATGGTTATTGTCTAAAAGTTTTCTGTTTTGCTAGGCTGCTCTTTTCCTTGTCCTTTGGCTAGAGAGAACAGGCTTTTGTTGGGGCTTTTTCTGTATGCACCTACTGGCATTCCTAGTTGTTGGCTTCTTTATCTTTAAGTCTGTTATATATGAGGCAAAAAAGAAACTCAGAGAGTTTACCACAGTGTTATCCCTAGAATCTTAAGGTTCTTAGCCAGTCTGCCTTATTTCCATTTTCTGAACCTTTTTATGTTTGTTTAAAAAGTGTCCAAGGATTTTAGTTATATTTAGTGAGAGGGATTAGGGAAAGTTATGTCTACTCCACCTTTCCATCCATGTATTTCAAAATAAGTTTCCCACCTTTTTCCATTCCTATCCTGTAATTAAAGTAGTGTTTACTTGAGAACACTTCATGTAAACAACCCATAGAAAATGAGGATCATTATGACATGAATAGCTTAGAACATTGGTTCTCAAATTTAAAGCACATTCAGGCACCTAGAGGGCTTTTTAACACTGATTTTTGGATCCTACTCCCAGAGAGGAGTGAGAACTGACGTTTCTGGTAAGTTCCCAGGGAATATTGCTGATCTGGGGACCATACTTTTGTAATTACTGCTTTAAAGAAATGCTTAGATGATGATAAACCGTTATTTTCAAAAGATGTTAATGGCATATGCAGTTGCTTTATGTAAAAACAAAAAAAATTACAATAAGTACAATAAACTAGATATTTAATCTAAAATATTTAAATGTTAACATTTGTAAGATGACAGTGTCACATTTTTTTCAAAATTTTTTTGTTTTTATTTTGAAGACTTTATTTATTTGTCAGAGAGAGATAGCTCACAAGCAGAGGGAGAGGCAGGCAGATGGAGAAGCAGACTCCCCGCTGAGCAAGGAGCCAGATGCTGGACTCCATCCATCCCAGGACTGTGAGATCATGACCTGAGCTTAAGGCAGATGCTTAACTGACTGAGCCTCCCAGGCATCCCAGCAATGTCACATTTTTAATGAAATTGGGATCTTCCCATTTTTTAGCACTATTATATATGTCATTTGAGAAGCCAAAGGAGTACACATTTTATACAAAGAGAAGAATGTGGCAAAAAATGAGAGGTGTGGTGATCAAGTTCTTTGAATAAAAATAATGCCTATTTTATTGGACCCTAAGCTAAGAGTGTTTGAATGGGTATATTAAGCTCTTACTAAACTCTGGTAAGTGTATGACGTACACGATCTTTTTTAAGGCTCAGTGTTGATGTCAGGAAAGCTCTGTTAAATTGATCTGAACTAATGATGCCCAACCTGGTTATTATTGAGTACATGTCATCATAATATACCTTCCTCTTAAATTCATCTTTTTTTTCCCCTTGAGTTAGTGAATATAAATGATACTGGGATTAAAACTACTCCCATCAATAGTATGACCATTTGTCTAGATCAAGGTGAACTTAGAAATATTTTCCCCAGAAGATCACTAACCATAAAAAAGAAAAATTAAAATAGTGAAATGTCAGATTAAAGTCTCTTAGACATTATTTTTCTCATGGAAGTTGTTATAAGTATTAATAAAGAAACTCGCTTGTGAATATTCATTAGATAATGGTTCTTATTTTGTAGCCAGACATCAGAATTCTAAAGTATTTTCTTTTCTTTTTTAGCTCTGTTGGCTTAGCAAAAGCAGCTCTAGAAGCAATTAATGGATTTAACCTCTTTGGCAACCAGGTAAAAAAAACAAAAACAGGAATATCAACAACAAACTGATTATTTTGTTGAATTGCATGATTAATTAATTTGGTCATTTATCAAGTCATTCCTTATGATCAAAGTATGTCTGAAATTTACGTAGCAGCTCATGGTTGATCAGTCTTTCCTTTGAATATGATTTGCCAGTTAAATTATATTTTTCTAACTAAAAAGCATTGCTTATTTTAAAAATATCTTTTGAAAAAGAATTCTCATTTTCTTTGTTTGGTAACGTTTTCCCCGGATCTCACAACCCCAAGATCAAGAGTTGCATGCTCTATCAGCTGAGCCAGCCAAGCACCATTTTCACATTTTTAAATATTCTTGATATTACAAACTATGTATTTTCTCTCTCAGTTCCCATGTTGATTTCAGTATAATATATATCAATGTATATCTCATGCAGAGGGGAATTTGTGTAATATGTGCAGCCAAAGAATTGGAAACTTTGATCCTAGCCTAACCCTCATCTGTGTAATTTTATGCCTAAATCTCTTTTTCTTTGGGATGAAAAGGAAACCCCGAGGGTTGCCTTAAATTTTCATAAGATGTTTACCCAGTTTCTACACCTAATCAAGTGATCATGGACTGATTTGTCAATGGAAGGCAATGATATGTGGGAATACAGGTTCCTTTTTTGAATTGGGGAGTAGGCTAATTTTCTTTAGCAATTTTTGTGGATTTCTAAGATGGGAGGGTAAAGGATTTCCAACTGATACTATGATTAACCCTAAGCTATTAAAATGCTAAGTCAACGAAGATACATTTTAAGAACTTACGCAAATCTGCAAAGTGTGGCATGGTTTCTGTTATGGCAGTTATAATACTATGCACTTGAAGTCTTGAATTTAAGAAAGTTTCAAATTGGAATATGGTAGCAAACTGCCTCTCTTCCCCTCCCTATGTACACAAACTGTCTTTTCCTCTCACTCCAATTTCCTCTGGAGGATGGCTTCTGGTTATATGCAGGACATGAAGAATGAAGAATGAGCACAGACATGAAGCAGTTGGGAAGAAGGGAGCAGCACCTCATTCTGGTCCCCAAGAGGTGACTCTAACTCACCCACTCCCATACTCTTCTTTTTCTCTCAAGACCTCTGGGTAGAGAAATGGAGGGATCAGAGCTTGTGGGGACTTAGGGGCTTATGAGCCTATTGAAAATCATTAATAATATTATTACATCTATCCTGGGTATTCTTCGTTCTTTTGGCACTGATCCCTTGGCTTGTATCAACATTTCCCTCTAACCTGCAAGAGTCAACATACTCAAGGAAATTCCATATATATCTTTCAGTGCTTTTCATTTCTTTTTACCCCTTCCTCACTCAATACATTCATTTAAATGTGTATATATTTATGAATGTGTGTGTAAATATAAATATGTAGAGAATATATATATGTGTGTGTGTGTATATATATATATATATATATATATATATATATATATATAATAGAGAAAGGTAGATAAATAGGGGTAGATAGGAAGAAAGGAAGGGGAGGGTAATATGGCATAAAGGAATGACATTGTTTTTGGAGTCAGGAAATAGGATCACTGTCTGCTCTGTACTCCTACCAGTGAGCTCTGTAACTTTGGCTATTTACCTGTGTCTCAGCTTCCTCATCTAAAAAGGTGGAGATAATGATACTAGGACCTAACACAGGTTTTCATACAATTAAAAAACAATTAGCATAGTGCTTGGCAAAGATTAAACCCTCAATAAGTGTTATCTCTTGTTACTGTTAATGAATTAATAGTAATCCCAAAGAAAGGAAATGAAGAGATGGACTGAAAAACCTCTAGAGAGTATCTCAAAGAGATGGAGAAGACTCATGAACTAAACCAGTAGTGATACAGCAACAGTCTGAAAAGATGCAGGTCTTGCTCTTCTGTTCTCCATGGCCTACCAAATAGTGGCTTAGTGGAGTTGTATGTTTAGGTTGGATGTTATGAAATAGTCGTCAGCTCTTTTTTGCAACTGTGCCATCTCCTTTGATTTACTGGAATCTTAGCCTTTGTAGCTTATGTATCTGGTATATACCCCCTCCACCTACCTAGATACCCATACATATAATTGCACCTTTCCTAACTCCTTATCTCTCAGGACTCTGCCTTCAGCCTGCTTTTCCAAGAAAGCTCTCATAGATCTCTTAGCCGTAACTCTAAAAGCACTGAATTGCTTTTTTGTGCATTCTGATTTTGAGTTATAAGTATATTGTCGGTATTGTTACCCAGCCATAATTTCTTAATCTTGGCTGTGCATTGGAGTTATCTGAGAAACTTAACCAGTACTGATGCATGGGCTCTAGCCGTAGAGATTCTGATTGGATTGGTCTGGGGGAGGCCTGGGTGTTAAAGTTTTCCTCTACTGCCCAGAAATTCTAATGTGCAGCCAAGGATGAGAAAAACTGCTCTGAGCAAGTTCATACTTTTTTTTTTTTAAATTGTATTTATTTATTTGTCAGAACGAGAGGGAGAACACATGAGTGCACAAGCAGGGGGAGTGGCAGGCAGAGGGAGAAGCAGGCTCCTCACAGAGCAAGGAGCCCAATGTGGGACTCGATCCCAGTACCCTGAGATCATGACCTGAGCTGAAGGCAGACACTTAACTGACTGAGCCACCCAGCCATCCCAAAGCAGAGTTAATTCTTGACCTTGTTTAGCTTGTGTCTCCTTCTGGCAGAGTTATACACCAAATGTTCACTGACTGGACTATTCCTTGATTATTTCAGGTAGAAATTTAGACAGATAATATTTTATTCCTGTAACCACACAGATGTTACCTATTTCAAGTAGAACCCCTCTTTGTCTTCCTTTTTTTTTTTTTGAATAATATCAGAGGTAGTTTTGCAAATTCTCATCACTACAGCAATTAAATTAAAAAGGTACCTGCTAACCATTTAAAAGTGCATGTGATCTTTTTAGTGTTTCATCATCTTATAATATTGCTTCATGTGCTTAAAAGAGCTGTGGTCTCATTAAAAGTCAGTAGCTAGAAAAAGAAGTAATATAACAAAGAAATGTTTTTGTTCAAATGAAAACCCAAAGAAACTTCTTCAAGTCATAGGTCTTTGGAGCTGGAAAGGCCCTTCTGTCAAAATGAATGGTCAGAGAGTTGAGATGGCTTTTTGCAGGTCATGAAACAGAGGCAAACCCAGGAATTAAACTTAACAAAGCCCCTTGGTAATGAATCTGGAATATCAGCTATTAGTACAGGAAATCATGGATCTTGAATGCTTTCTACCTTTAGAGGTGACAGCTGTGCTTTTTCTTGGAAAACTCCTAAGGCAGTTCTTTTTTTGAATTAAATTAATTAAAATTTTTATTGAGATAGAATTGATATATAACATTAATTTCAGGTGTATGACAATGACTGGATATTTGTATATATTGCAAAATGACCACCACATTAAGTCTAGTTAATCAACTATTATCCATCAACGTACATAGTTAGAATTTTTTTCTTGTGATAGAAACTTTTAAGATCTATTCCCTTAGCAACACTCAAATACACAGATACAGTATTATTAATTATAATCACCATGCTGTACATTACATCCCCAAGATTTATTTTATAGCTGAGAGCTTGTACCTTTGACCACACTATTTTCTTCTTAGTTATTGAACTTTTTTAAAAAAAGATTTTATTTATTTATTTGACAGAGAGAGATTACAAGTAGGCAGAGAGGCAGGCAGAGAGAGAGGAGGAAACAGGCTCCCTGCTGAGCAGAAAGCTCGATGCGGGGCTCGATCCCAGGACCCTGAGATCATGACCTGAGCCAAAGGCAAAGGCTTTAACCCACTGAGCCACCCAGGCGCCCCTAGTTATTGAACTTTTGAAGGAGGTATTGAACAATGTGAAAGGCTTGCCTTTTTCCCTTTGTATACTTCAGTGTATAAGATGAGTGTTAATTTTTATTTTTATGGGAATTATTGAGTGGAACAAGCTTTTCATTTTCATTGTGACTGTCATGTGTTTTTACTTCCTTTCTTTTTTTAAATATTAGACTTGCTTTATTATTCAAGGAAAAAAGCATTATTTAAATATTTAGTCTATGAATAAAATCTTTAAAAAAAGGTGGGGGAAATGCTTGGGTGTTTCAGTTGATTAAGTGTCTTCGTTAAGCTCAGGTCATGATCCCAGGGTCCTGGGGTCAAGTCCTACATTGGGCTTCCTGCTCAGTGGGGGGTCTGCTTCACCCTCTGCCCACTGCTCCCCCTGCTTGTGTGCTCTCTCTCTCTCTTTGACAAATAAATAAAATCTTTTAAAAAAATAAAATATTTACTCTGAAACTAGTTTCAAAACTTATTTTCCTTTGTGAGAGAATACCTAAGAAAAAAATACAATAAAACGGCCTAATTTCTTTGACAAGTTTATAATAAAGGCTAATTTGTAGCATTTAGAAACATAACTCATGTAATCCTCAATGTGAGAATTATATATTTCATCATGATTTCAAAATATATTCTGTATAAATATAGTGACAATATACAGAAATATTATTATTAGATGTAATATTTAAATAAATCATAATTTACACTCAGCAAATGTCATTGACATTGTTAGCAACAGTTTTTAATTCCTGGGTCTGAGTCTCAGCTCTGCTCTTCTGAAACCCTGAGAATTAACTCTTAGGCTCATCTTTTTCTATAGTTTGAAAATTCCTTTATGTGAGTAGGATTTTCTGTAGAGAAAAGAAGCATGGCTTGTGGGAGAGGCTACTACAGGCTACTGTTTGGCCAGTATGTAAAAGTTGGCTATTTATACACCCATTGCCACCTATAGCCATGGTGCATAGCGGTAAGACCCATCAGCAATATTGTTTCTGTAAGAATACAGATTTCCAGGATTTGCCACAAAGCTAAGAGACAGCCTGATGATGAACTGGGGAAGACTGTGGTGTTATAAGAGTGGTATTAGTTTTGTTTTCAGAAGAATAGAAAAGATTTCATGTGTAGTAGATATACTGACCAGTTTCATTGTTTGATTCTTTGATGCTGGATGAAGACAGCAAGCCCATTAGTTCAGGTTCAGAGAAGTGATTAATGGGGAAAAGACAGACCCAGAGAGTCCTTCAAATCATTTCACTTTGAATTGAAACTAAAGAGATCAGTCGTGTCTTATAGTCCTAGATGTCACCCTTGGTACCATGTCTGAAATGTTTGTTGTGGTCATGAAGCCTGGGGTAGATGGTTCAGTGCAGTTCTTACCCACCACTGAAACTCAAGTCCCCATGACGGTAGTCAGGTTGAATCAAATTTACTAGGACACAATTGCAGAAACTCAATTTGGGGATTAAAATTTGAACCAGCAGTCTTAAAATATGTTCTCTTGCTGGAGTTGAGATATTATGGCAGAGTTGTGATGATTTCAGGAAGTGGAAGATGAAAATAAAATATCCAAAGCTGATCACGTATTTTGCAGTGACATATAATGTGTCTTTAATTGGAGAAATTAAGATACTAACAGATGAGTTGAGGCCAGAATCTAAAAGGTGATGACTACAGAGATTGCTCATATTATGAAAAGTGTTCAAAGCAATGGAGACATATGTAGATTCCTTTGAAATTTACAGTCCTAAAATTAATGTGTCTGATAATTTAAGGAAAGTGATAATTAATTCGATGTGTAGGTTTTCCTTGATGGCTTTTAGAAAAAGTTGCTTCTGATTAGGAATAGTGGCCCATGGCCTTGGATGATTTTATTCTCCTGTAAATCTGTGTCATATCCATAAAGCATGATGTATTTTTTAAGAGGTTAGCCAAACAACACAGTTAACTAACCTTTGATCTCAGTGTTAAAATATGGTAACGTTATGAGATTATTTTTCCTTTTGTGCTTATTTCTTAGAGGCTGGCAGAGAAAGAGACCTGAACCATTGATTTTGGCCAGAATGTAGAACTTGGTGGTTTGTATTAATCAGATAACGTTAGGAATTGCCAAATTTGCCATTTTACTTCATTATTTATAAGTTTCCCTACTTAGATTGTATCTTTTAAAAATTCAATTCGAAGCAGACTGATTTGGCATGCAATTAACTTTATTATCAACCTAAGGATAAACCATAAGTCTGATTTTCTATACTCAGAGATTCCCAACATCTCATACCCATTTATTTCTCTGCTGCTTTGTTCTAACCACCCTCCTTGCTCCTTTTTCCACCAATATTCATAATTCTAGTTTACCTTCTCCAGAAAGTCCCCCAAGTTCCCTATTGTTTTTCTCCTATTAATTTAAGAGGTTTATTATCATTAGTATTCTTTCATCTAAGCCAATCATTTGGTACGTAGTTGTGTATTGCCATGTGCAATCTTTTTGTTTTGCTTATTATTCATATTATTTAGGGACTATATATCACCAGGGGCAGTTCCTTGAGAGAGGAGATCAAGTCTTATTTTGTTTATTTTTCTCAAAGGAGAGAGCACTTGACTCTGACAATGGTAGCTACTACATCAGGCTTTTGTTGGGCTCAATTTTGTGGGTAGAAATGAGTAGTTGAGACTTTCAAATTGTAGGAAGGACAGTTTAGCATTAATCTCATTCATTGTTCACTTATTAATTATCAGAGTTAAGAGAGATTTAAGAAATGATACCATGAATGAAAAATTATTCTATTTTATGAGCTAATATTCATGTATGAACAGGTTAACAGGAAAAATATACATATAATGAATCTATTATTTGGATGTAGGGCCTAGTAGTCCTAGATATGTGGTGTCAGTCTAGGTGATTGATTCAAGGTATTTTAGTTTCAGGGTGAATACATCTTTGAAGTTGGTGTAAATTAGGATGAGATTTAGAGGATAATATTAAATTTTACATGAAAGTTATAAGAGTTCTCTTCCTCCTTTCTCCATGTGTTTTTCTGAGTATTCTCTTATTATGGAAGTAGTCTTTGTATTCCGATTTCATTTCCTGTGTTTTCAAAATATTTAGCTCCCCAGTAAAAGAACAACGCCATGTTTACTTATAACTATGCTCTTGAATATGGAAAGTATAAATGGCTAAATAATAAACTTTTAAAAACTTAGTTATCAGACCAATTGCCATTTTTTTGTTACACTTCTTTGTTTAACTTTTTGGTTTTTACATGAAAGATATTTTTTAATGTGGGAATTGTACAACTCAGTGGTTAAGATGCAAGCTACTCTGTCAAAGACCTGATTTTTGAACACTTGCTCTGTTAAACTAGGAGTTAGCATTTTCTTCATTAAAATGGGGATAATAATATCTATATATTGGGGATTAAGTGAGATAATTCATGTGAAGCATAAAGAACATTGCTTAGCATCATGAATATTAGCTACCATTATGTGAATTATTATTATTAGAGATGCTCCTATCTTCATATTTTAATCAAATAGTTTTTACAGCTTTAATTCTAGATTGTATCTAAATTTGTATAGATTGATCATATAATCAGTATTCTTTTTAAGACTGTATAATTCAGATTTTGTGCATCCTAATTAATTCTTGCTTTATTCCTTGCCAAAAATGCTAGCTAAACTATTTTTATCTTTATTAAAACAAATTTCCTTAATTGATTAGTTATCTTGTAATCACTACATTTTGAATTATAAAAGACTAAGGAGAAATAGGGAAAATGTAAAAATAACATTTCTATTTTATGATTATAAAATTAATGTTTATTGCAAGAAATTTGAGGAATACTGAAAATATAAAAAAGAAAATTAAAATCTTATGTAATGGCACTCTCAAATGCAACCAATGTTAATATGCTTGTGAAATTTCTAACAGCCAAAATGTCCGGCATTCTACAGGTTCTTTTTTCTTGATTTAGGAAAATTTTTTTTTTTCCCCTCTCGTTCCAGGGCTGCTCTTGGTCGGTTATATTTGTGGATCTTGATGCTCACAATCGCAATAGGCAAACTTTGTGTTCACTGTTACCCAGAGAATCAAGATCTCATGTAAGATTTTTTTTAAAGATTTTATTTATTTATTTGACAGAGAGAGAGAGATCACAAGTAGGCAGAGAGGCAGTCAGAGGGAGAGGAGGAAGCAGGCTCCCTGCTAAGCAGGGAGCCTGATGCGGGGCTCCATCCCAGGACCCTGAGATCATGACCTGAGCCGAAGGCAGTGGCTTTAACCCACTGAGCCACCCAGGTGCCCCCCATGTAAGATATTTTTATAATAAACTAATACGAACTACCATTTATGGTTGCTTTCTCAAGAAAGTCCTTAAAATGTTAGAGGTTACCAGAAGAGATAAGGAGAGAGAAGTAAATGTTGCCCCTCAGTCCACTGTCTTTTGGAGATTTCGTTCGGGAAGTGAGGAGAGCTGTGGGCAAAGCTACTTTGTCCTTGGGTCTTCTGTAGAACTATTGAAAATTAGACCTATTTTTTGAGGGGGGAGGGATAGAGAGTAGCAACATTATACCAAAATGAATTTTTTGGTCATAGAATATTAGAAAAATGTTTTTCATGATTTATATTTCTTTTGAATAAAATTACCTGCTTTGTTTCTTTTCTCTCATGTGATTCACTTTTAAATTTTTATATGCCTGTAATACCTGATTACAGATTTTTCTAGGGGTTATTTGCAGCTCTATTCTTAGAAAACACCCCAAATAAAATAATTATTTAAAAGTACAATTTTATAGAAATAATACAAGATTATGATAAAACAATGCACAAATAAGCAAATAATAATATAATACCCATTCATTATTTCATCACTCAATTATAGTTTTAGGATGACAGCATTTGAGTCTGTATGTTTCCACACATTTTTATGTATATATGTAATATTATTTTTATTTTACAAAACTGGAAGAATATTGTTTATAATGCTTGATAACCTAATTCTATGAATGGACATATTTCCCTATCTATAAACATTTCTACTATATAAATTTTAATGGCTGTTAATTTACTCAGCTAATTGTAGGACATTCAGATTGTTTTTTGTTTTTTACCATTTTAAACCAATGTTATGACAGACTGTTATAATTAGGAATTATCGGTGTTAAATTTTTACACACTGCCTTAATTAATATCTTTGAGTTTGAGTCCAGTGTTGAATCTTGAAAATACTCCTAATTAATAGATCAAGTTGTATCTCCTCTGTAAGGTTCACCAAACCATGTCATATAGATGTCTATCTGTCCCTTGGAGCACAGCAATCTCACTGTCAGTTAGATATTGACTTTTCATCTCCCTGATTCTTCTTTTGCTGTGTTGATCATATCACTGCAGGATTTATATTCTCTTCTTTTTCTTCTTGCCCCCAGAACACAGATGCTGCCCTACTACCCTGCATCAGTTATCCTGCATTTGCCCTGGATGATGAAGCTTTGTTTAGTCAGACACTTGATAAAGTGGTTAGAAAATTAAAAGGAAAATATGGATTTAAGCGTTTCTTGAGAGATGGATATAGAACATCATTGGAAGATCCCAATAGACGATACTACAAACCAGCTGAAATTAAGGTATCAAAAAATCCTTCATATCATAACAGAGTAGTCAAAAGCACCGATTTAGGAAACAGACTTCTTGGGTTTGAACTCTGGCTCTGCCACTTACTAGCTATTTGGCCTTGGGCAAGTTAATAAACCTTTGTGTGTTTAATATTTTTCATTGGTAAAATAATAAAAGTAGCTACTATTATTTGTCCTGTTACTGAGGTTCTTATGAGGATTAAATGAGTTAACATATCTCTGAAAGTGCTTCAAATGGTTCTTGACACAGAGTAAGTATTCGATAAGCATTAGCCTTACTAGCAGTGAGCCCCCATTTGCTCATATTAGGCCATGGTGACTCATTGGATGAATAATTTTTTGACTGAACTTTCAGTACTTTGCCTACCTGCTCCATACTGTTTGCCTTATATAATAGAAAATATCTATTTGTCATTCAACTTTCAATCTTTTAAGCAAATGCTTTTTTTCTATTTCACTTAGACATTTCCTTTTGAAATATAGTCCTCTAAATATTTAGTTTTAAAACATTTATTTCAAATGCATATACATACCACTTTATCTAGGTTTATTCTAGCAATTTTTAAGCTGTTCAGAAAACTATAACACTCAAAAAAAGGTAAGTATCCATCCACATTGCTGAAGATTTTCCTTTAGTGGTATAGATTGACAGTTATTTTTGTTAGCATGGTCATAACTTTGAAGATAGGTTAGGAACCCATGAATCTCTATATAAAAGATGTTTAGGCAGCATTGTACCTTATAATTTGTTAGGCAGTTAAATACCACTCTTTTAATATTTAATACACAGTTTTGCTGGACAATTAGACAAACTATTTTTCGTCTTATTTAATTTCACAACTGACTATCATCTGGAAGCATTAGGAGGCATGTTATTGTGTACATATTTGAAACAAAGCAGTCTATTCATTTGGGTCAAAAGATCCATTTATTTCTTAAACACCTTCAGATATTTCTTCTCTATTTAATACATTTCCTGAGCTGATTTATGGCACTTACATTTGAATTGGACCTGCTGTAACTACCACCCCGCAAATTTTCATCTTTGGATCAGTCCAATAGAGGTTCTCTGTGTGTGTACCTGCTGCTGAGCACCAGCACGGAAAGCCACAGCTATAGACAGATGCCACCGCAGATTCAGAATACTCATCTTGGTTCAGTCCTCACTATTGATTTCACCGCTTGTCAGTACTTCTGTGTGACTCTGCCAGGAACTCCCTTACAAGCTTTTCTAGCTTTTTCCCTGTTTGTATTCAAGTTCCCAGACTTTATTTCTTACTGCATAGCCTTTCATTTCTATTTGCCCTCCTCCACTGCACCTATCCTTCGTCCATCCCTACCTCCACCTATCTTTGTCTCACAGAAGGTGTTTTCTGTTCTTCATCCTAGAGCTAACCCTCCATACGTACACCCCATCCTCTTCTCTTTTACTTCTTTGAGTTTCTTACTCTATCATTTGTTTTCTTCTCTGATAGAAGGATGTCTGTCTTTATCTCTTTCTTTTATTCCTCATCTTCCTCACTTCTCCCTTCCTTCTCTCTTTCTCTCCCTCAACTCCAGTCAGCTTTTTTCCCTCAGCATAAGCACAGTGATGTTCATTTAAAACAAAAACAAAAACCTTTACTCCTCTCTGCCTCCAGTCCTCTCTTTCTCTTTATAGTCACACTTCTGAAAAGCATAGTCTATTCTTGGTGTGTCCCTTTGTTTGCCTCCTACTCACTGCTTCATGTTATACTCCAATTTGTGTTCAACACTTCCAGTAGCCATGTTGGCTTCAGTCAGTTTAGGTCACCGGGTAGTGGAGAATTTTCCAATCTTGTTTCATGGAACCTCTCCTTGGCATTTGAATGTTCTAACTGAGTCTTCTTTCTTGGAATATTCTCCATTTTCTGTGATCTCATTGTCCCTAATTCTCTTCTGTCATTGTCTTTTTAGGTTCTTCTTCTTCCACCTCCTAAACATTGCTCTTCTCCTGAGTTTCATCCTTAGTCCTATTCTCTTTTCATGCTACCCGTGCAATCATAGCATCAGCTATCACTCTTAATCCCAGATCTCTTTCTCCCCTTGGGTGCCCTACCCAGGGTGTATCCAGCTGCCTTTTGGACATCCTTACTTGAATATCCTTCACTCTGCTTCTGCTCAAGTCCCACTTTTTTGCCCAAGCCCCCAAACTGAGAGTCATTCTAGGCTTTTCTGTCTCATTTAGCTCTCTGTGTCACTCCCCAGGCCTGGCAGATTTAACTTCTTTTAAATCTTAATGTCTGTCCCTTTTTCTCTATTAACTCCTTGGTTTAGGCTAGTGATTCGTAAGCAAAGGATTTTGCACCCCACAAGACATTTGACAATATCAGCAGACACTTTTCATTGTTATAACTTAGTGGCTACTACTGGCATCTGGAAGGTAGAGGCCAGAGATGCTACTAAACATTCTGTGTTGCATAGAACAGCCTGTACACCAAAGAATTATTTGGCCCAAAATGTCAATAGTGCTGAAATTGAGAAACTTCAGTTTAGGCTATCATATTTTCTCTTTGGATTGCTTCCAAGTAGCCTTTCAGCTCGTGTCCTTATTTTTTGCCCTAAAACTCTCTTCAGTACTGCCAGCTTTCCAATTAGTAAGACAATCTTATGAGTAAATCTGATTCTGCTCAGTATTTATCTGTGGTTCCCTGTCACTTCCAGATCAAAGTTTCAATCTTTTAGCATGACTTCCAGACCCTTCCTGATCTGGCTGGCCTAGCCCGGCCCACTTCTTAGGCATTAACTTTCTCGATTTCTTGCTTGCTTATTCCAAAAATACTGAATTGCTGGTAGTTTCTTTAGCAAACTTTGTCCTCCCGTGCATCTGTAGTTTGTACTATTACTTTCTCTGCCTGGAGTTTCCTTAGCTCATCTCCCTAGAGAAATCCATCAAGCCTTAATTGAGGCATCTTCTTTACTATTATCCCTTCCCAACCCCTGGGCAGACTCAGGTGTTTCATTTCCTGTATTCCTGATATACCATGTATAAACATCTCATACAATAGTATAGTTGTTTATTTACATGCCTGACTCCCCACTAGGCCAGGGGCCCTTGAGAGCAAGTTCTCTATTTGTCTTCATAGCCCTCTGTCTAGTTGGTGCCAGGCGTTACTAACTACTTAGTAAATATTTATTGAATGAATGATTACTGTGTGATGGATTAAATGAATGAGATTTTGAGTAATAAGAGTTCTAAGAATTTTTTAAAAGATCAATTAAACTACTTATATCAGTCCAATTTTGTTATTACTATATACTTCTATGTATAGCCTATATGCTATAATTGATTGTACTATATAGTATAATCTATATGCTTCTGTATATCTTAACTTTGTTCTAACAACTGTTCTATATATAATTAATTAATATATTTGTTCTAATTAGTATAATTGTTCTAACTAATATAATTAACTTCAGTGAAATTTTTAATATTTTATTTTCTGGTTTAGCTATTTGATGGCATTGAATGTGAATTTCCCATATTTTTCCTTTACATGATGATTGATGGTAAGTGAGCTTTTCTAAAATTTAAGCTATAGGATATAAGTGGTTTAAAGAAAAGCAGATGAAATATGACCCTTTCAGCTAGCAAAATAGACTATACTTCAGTGATGTTAACTGCTCTGCATTTTTTTATGCTGCTCCTCTGCTTTCTGAGTGATATTAAATCATTTAAAGAATTAAAAAAATACTTTGAAGTATTTAGGAAATGATACAAATATATTTTCATATTCGCAAAGAGAAATTTTCATGAATAGTAATAATGGATATTATAACCTTTGACATTGTGAATATCTATAACATTTACACTTAATAATTTCAATTAAAATTCAATATTCAGTTATAATGCTAACATGACCTAAAAACAATTTCATGGAATAATATCATACATATTTGCATTACCTTTTTCCAATTTTATTTTTATCATTTACATTCAAAATTACCAAAATAATCATAACTGGGCTAGTAGATTTTTTCCATTATTTTTAGGGAGGGAGAGAGTGGAGGGGGAGGAGCAGAAGGAGAAGAAGGGAGATCTTAACAAGACTCCGCACCTAGCATGGAGCCCGACATGGGGCTTGATCTCACAACCCTGAGATCATGACCTGAACCTAAATCAAGAGTCAAATGCTTAACCAACTTAGCCATCCAGGTGCCCCGTGGGCTAGTAGAGTTTTCTAAGGCAAAATTTCTGTGGTACTTATTGAGCTTATATGCTATTGGATTTTATATTTTAAATTTTAGGAGTTTTTAGAGGCAATCCCAAACAAGTAAAGGAGTATCAGGACCTTCTGACTCCAGTACTTCATCAGACCACAGAAGGTATAGTTGGACTGTTTTTCAAGAAATTCTTCCTAATATTTCCTAAATGTTCCTTCGAAGTGTATAAATTATTCCTTTTTAAATATAACAGTTTATATTAAATTGTAAAAAATGAATGGAGCCTTGAATGAATTAAAAAGGAATAATCTATTAATTTGTTATTATAAGTGTTTTTTATAAAAGGAACTCATTGGGCAAGACAAGGGTGAAGAATAAATTTAGGTGATTATGGTTGTAGTGATTACAAAATAGTTTTTCAGGTGGGCAAAGGTTCTTGTTCTGCTACCTACTGTGAAACTCCTTCACTCTGTGTAGTGTGACAATAATATAGAGTAGCAGCTTTTTCTCCAGATCACCGGAAATGCTATGTTCAGGTGAATGCTGCCCCCTCCAGAGGGCTACCTTAAGAAGTTCTGCCATAGCCTAAAGGTACTACCACTTCCAGGAACATATTGGCCTCTTCTTTGGAGGTGCTTCTTGGACCTTTAGCATATTATTTTGAACGTCTGCCTTGTGCTAATGATTGATCCATCGAGGATGGATTTAATATTTTAGAAGTGGCTAAAAGACTCTTATGAGTAGTATATTAGTTTTAGTTAAACACCAGCAGGGCCCATAAAAGAATATAACTGATTTTTCAGTATGACTAGAAAACTAATACTCAGTTCCAAAGAAGAAGCTCCAGATTCTTTGGGGATTGGAAGTATTAATAAAATAAGAACATATTCTCTTAAGTAAACAGCTTTGAAAACATTTATCTGAAAGTGAAAAATCATTATGTATGGGTAAAAAATGGGTGGTCATATGGACCTGGTGCACAAACTTGCAATTATAGCACTGGGCCTCATTCCTCCCTCAGAAGAAGTCTGTGATATTCTTTCCACAAGTATCTTCAAATAAAAACTTTACAGTGTGTGCTCATCCTTTAAAATATTTGTAATGTTAAAGTAGTGGAATATTTGTGGATAAACATTGAGTTCCAAATAAATATTAATTTTTAAAACCAGTTATTTATATTTTTATGCTCTAAATAAACAATTTGTCCAATGTGAGAAATAATGTAAGGCATGCTGTAATGAATATAATATTTGAAATCCAGTCCCTTGAATCAGATCTGTTAGTATTCAGTGGTAGATCATTAATGCATTGGGGGGATAGTTTAGTGTACAACAGTTTAGTCTTTTTCATGTTCAGAGAGTGATGTTCAAACTATTCTTTGTGTGTCATAGACCTTTTTACTGGTTTTAAATACAAATATCACTGCTGATTGCCTTTCTGAAAGGGGCTCAGAGAATGGGAAAGGCAGAATTTTAGATGGGTCACTGTGGTCTCAGGATCCCAGGAGACACAGAAACAACCAGGGTGCCTGAACTGATAGAGCACCCAAGCAGTGGAGCAGGGAAAGTGGTTATGGTCAGCAAGCCCAAGAGGGACTCTCAGCTCAGGGCACTAGAAACTGTGGGTCAGGACAGTAGGGAGGCCACCCTTTGCCTGCATACCAAAAAAAGACTGGGATGTGTGGGCCGGTTACCAGCCCCTGGGAGGGTCCAAACGGCTGCACCCATGACCAGGCAACAGCTCTCAGGGTGGCAGCAGCTCTGGAAAGGACAATAGGGTGGAACCCAGCCACGACCTGGGAGTAGTAGAGGAGGGTGCATGTGTGCAAGCCCACAGACACTCGCAGTCCCAAAGACAAAAAGTGCAGAAAAACTCACGGGTCTCTAGGAATCCTCCTGGGAGAATTGCAGTCCCTGTTACCCGGGGGTTTCTGTGGAGCTTGGTGCACACAGAAGTGGAGCCAGTTTGACCCAGAAAGTTTATTGAAGAAGGGGTTTGTGATCTTCTGACTCTGGGCCAAGGATCCAGTCAATGCCATTTTTGCTCTGACCCTCTGAAGAGGCATGGAAACCTACCAGGGAACAAAAGCCACCCAGAGGACCAGCTCACCTTGAGCCCATCCCCCTGACAAGGGGTGGTGCAACTCCACCCAGGCAAAGAAACCCGAGAAGCAGAACAGGAGGCCCTTCCCCCAGAAGACAGACTGGAAGAATAGGTGAATGACAAGCTAATAGATCCCTCAGGACTGTAAAACTCCAGCACTACAGGAAAGTAATATATTGAGCTCCGGGTATTTCCTCACAACTCATTTTTCCTTCAGTCTAAAATTGTACTTTTTTTTTTTTTTTGCCTTTTTCCCATTGCAGCTAGATGCTTATTTTACCAATTTATGTTTTTAAGTTGCTTTTTAACCTTTTTTTTCCACACCAACATTTTATAAATTTATGCCTCATTCTAGTTCTTTTTTCACTCTATTAAATTTTATTTTATATATATATATATATATATATATATATATATATATAT
>LNAC01001890.1:60858-76578 GCA_002007465.1 Ailurus styani
ACCCACACCTCCCCCTCCGCCCCCGTTTTTTATTGTTTTGATCATTTTGGCTTTGTTCGCATTTCTGTGGTGGCTGCAGACCATTTTAGATTTTTTTCTATGGTGCATTTTTCTTGAGTCGTGGTTGATAATTTGGACTCTATTCATTTGCTGATCCATCCTTCCTTGGGCAGAATGACTAGAACTCACAACAAAGGAAGGAACCAGAGGCAATGTTCTCTGCCACAGAGCTAATCTGTTTGGATATAAGCAAGATGTCAGGGTAGAATTCAGGATAGCAATGATAAAGTTAATAGCTAGGCTTGAAAAAAAGCATACATGACAATACAAAAATCTCAAAGGGCAGAAATGATATCTAAACACACCAAACTTAAAAATGCTATGAATAAGATGCAGTCTAAATTGGATGCTCTAACAGCTAGGGTCAGTGACTCAGAAGAGAGATTAAGTGATCTAGAGGACAGGCTGATGGCATGGAAGGAAGATGAGGGAAAAGATAGAGAAACAAATCATAGCCCATGAAGAAAGTCTTAGAGAATTTAATGATGCCTTGAAAAGAACCAGTGTCAGAATCATTGGGATCCAAAGGGTGGAAAGAGAGAGAGGGCTAGAAAGTATATTTGAGCAAATCATGGCTGAGAACTTCCCTAATCTGGGAAAGGAAACAAGCACTCATGTCCAAGAGGCAGAGGACCCCTCACAAAATCAATAAAAATAGATCAACACCCTGACCTGTAATAGTAAAGCTTCCAAATCTTCAAGCCAAGGAAGCTATACTAAGAGCAGCTAGGGAAAGTAGATTCCGTGCTATGGAGGGAGGAACATCAGAATAACATAAAACCTATCCATGTAAACCTAGCAGGCCAGAAAGGGCTAGCAATATGCATTCAGGGTACTAAATGAGAAGAACATACAGCCAAGAATACTTTATCCAGCAAGGCTGTCATGCAGAATGGAAGGAGAGAAAGTGTTCCCAGGACAGATGCAAAGAATATGTGACCACCAAGCCAGCCCTGCAAAAAATATTAAGGGGATTTCTGTAATCAAAAGGGGACCCCAAGAGTAGCACAGACTAAAAAGCAACAGAGGCAATCTACAGAAAGAGGGACTTTGCAGGCAATACAATGGCACTAAATTCATCTCTTTTAATAGTTACTCTGAGTGTAAATGGGCTGATGGTCTCCTCAAAAGACACAGGGTTTCAGATTGGATAAAAAAGCAGGACCCATCCATAGGCTGTCTACAGGAGACATATTTTGAACCTAAAGACACCTCCAGATTGAAAGTGAGGGGATGGAGAACAATTAACCATTCCAGCAGACCTCAAAAAAAAAAAAAAAAAAAAAAGCTGGGTAGCAGTCCTCCTGTCAGTCAAATTAGATTTTAAACCAAAGACTCGTAAGAGATGTAAGTATATCACATTTCAAGGGTGTATCCAACAAGAAGACCTAACAATTGTAAATATCTATGCCCCCAACGTGGGATCAGCCAATTATGTAAATCTATTAATAACCAAAATAAAGAACCATATTGATAATATATTAATAGTAGAAGACTTCAACACTCCACTCACAGCAATGGACAGAGCATCTAAGCTGAAGATCAACAAAAAAATGAGCTTTGAATGACACATTGGACCAGATGGGCTTTGTAGATATATACAGAACATTCCATCCTAAAACAACAGAATACTCATTCTTTTCAAATGCACATGGAATTTTTTCCAGAATAGATCATATACTGGGTCACAAATGAGGTCTCAACTAATACCAAAAGATTGGAATTATTCCCTGCATATTTTTAGACCAAAATGCTTTGAAACTAGAACTCAGCCACAAGAAGAATATGAAAGGAGCTCAAATACTTGGAGGTTAAAGAGCATCCTTCTGAAGAATGAATGGGTCAACCAGGAAGTTAAAGAAGAACTTAAACAACTCAGGCAAACCAATGAATATGAAAACGCATTGGTTCAAAAGCTATGGGATACTGCAAAAGTGGTCCTTAGAGGGAAGTACATAGCCATCTGAGCCTCTCTCAAAGAAGTAGAGAAGTCCAAATGCACAAACTAACCTTAGACCTAAAGGAGCTATAGAAAGATCAACAAATGAAACCTAAACCAAGCAGGAGAAGAAATAATAAAGATTAGAGCAGAAATCAATGAAATAGAAATCAGAAAAGCAGTAGGACAGATCAACAAAACTAGAAACTAGTTCTTTGAAAGGATTAATAAGGTCGATAAACCTCTGGCCAGACTTATCCAAAAGAAAAGGGAAAGGACCAAATCAATAAAATCATGAATGAAAGGGGAGAAATCATGACTAATACCAAGAAAATAGAGACAATTATTAGAACTTATTATTTGCAGCTATATGCCAACAAACTAGATAATTTGGAAGAAATGGATGCATTCCTGGAAACTTATAAACTACCAAGACTGCAACAGGAAAAAAATAGACAATCTGAACAGACCAATAACCAGCAAGGAAATCGAAACACTTATCAAAAACCTCCCCAAAAACAAGAGTCCAGGGCCAGATGGCTTCCTAGGGGTATTCTACCAAACATTTAAAGAAGAAATAATACTTATTCTACTGAAGCTATTTCAGAAAATAGAAATAGAAGGAAAACTTCGAAACTCTTTCTATGAGGCCAGGATTACCCTAATCCTAAAACCAGGCAAAGACCCCACCAAAAAGGACAATTGCAGACCAATATCCCTGATGAACATGGATGCCAAAATACTCACCAAGATCCTACTCAGTAGGATCCAACAATACATTAAAAGGATTATTCAGTATGACCAGCTGGATTTTATTCGTGGAATGCAAGGGTGGTTCAGCATTAGCAAATCAATCAATGTGATAGATCACATTAACAAAAGAAGAGATAAGAACCATATGATCCTCTCAATTGATGCAGAAAAAGCATTTGACAAAATATAGCATCTTTTCTTGATTAAAACTCTTCACAGTGGAGGATTAGAGGGAACATACCTCAATCTCATAAAAGCCATCTATGAAAAGCACACAGTGAGGGCGCCTGGGTGGCTCAGTGGGTTAAAGCCTCTGCTTTCAGCTCAGGTCATGATCTCAGGGTCCTGGGATCGAGGCCCGCATTGGACTCCCTGCTCAGCGGGGAGCCTGCTTCCCCCTCTCTCTCTCTGCCTGCCTCTCTGCCTCCTTGTGATCTCTCTCCCTCTGTGAAATAAATAAATAAAATCTTAAAAAAAAAATTTNAAAAAGCACACAGTGAATATCATTCTCAATGGGGAAAAACTGAGAGCTTTTCCCTTAATGTCAGGAACAGGACAGAGATGTCCACTCTCACCACTATTGTTCAACGTAGTAGTAGAAGTCATAGCCTCAACAATCAGACAACAAAAAGAAATAAAAGGCATTCCAACTGACAAAGAAGTCGAGCTCTTGCTCTTCATAGATGACATGATACTTTATGTGGAAAACCCAAAAGATTTCAGCTCCAAATTACTAGAACTCATAAAGCAATTCAGCAACATGGCAGGAGACAAAATCAATGCACAGAAATCAGTTGCATTTCTATACACTAACAATGTGACTGAAGAAAGAGAAATTAAGGAATAAATCCCATTTACAATTGCACCAAAAACCTAAGATACCTAGGAATAAACCTAACCAAAGAGTTAAAGGATCTACACTCTAGAAACTACTGAACACGTATGAAAGAAAATGAGGAAGACAAAAAGAGATGGAAAAACATTCCATGCTCATGGATTGGAAGAATAAACATTGTGAAAATGTCTCTGCTACCCAGAACCATCTACATTTTCAATGGAATCCCTGTCACAAGACCATTGACATTTTTCACAGAGCTGGAACTAACAATCCTGAAATTTGTATGGAACCAGAAAAGACCCCAAATCACCAGGGGAATGTTGAAAAAGAAACCAAAGCTGGGGTCATCACAGTGCCTGACTTCAAACTACATTACAAAGCTGTGATCATCAAGACAGCATGGAACTGGCACAAAAACAGACACATAGATCAGTGGAACAGAACAGAGAGCCCAGAAATGGACCCTTAACTAATGGTCAACTAATCTTTGAGAAAGCAGAAAGAGTATCCAATGGAAAAAAGACAGTCTCTTCAATAAATGGTTCTGGGAAAATTGGACAGCTACATATAGAAGAATGAAACTGGACCATTCTCTTACACCGTACACAGAGATAAACTCAAAATGGAAGTAAGACAGGAATCCATCAAAATTCTGGCAGAGAACACAGGGAACAACCTCTTCCACCTTGGACCCAGCAAATTCTTTCAAGACATATCTCTAAAGGAAAGGGAAACAAAAGCAAAAATGAACTATTGGGGCTTCATGAAGATAGAAAGGTTCTTCACAGGAAAAGAAACAATCAACAAATCTAGAAGGAAACCTATGGAACAGGAGAAGATATTTGCACATGACATTCAGATAAAGGGCGGGTATCCAAGATCTATAAAGAACTTCTCAAGCTCAACACCCAAAAAACAAATAATCCAGTCAAAAAATGGGCAGAAGACATGAACAGACACTTCTCCAAAGAAGACATCCCAATGGCTAACAGACACATGAAAAAATACTCCATGTTACTTGCCACCAGGAAAATTCGAATCAAAACCATAAGGAGATACCACCTTACACCAGTTAGGTTGGCAAAAATTAACAATACCTGAAACAACAAATGTTGGCAAGGATGTGGAAAAAGGGGAACCCTCTTACACTGTTGGTGGGAATGCAGGGTTGTACAACCACTCCAGAAAACAGTATGGAGGTTCCTTAAGATGTCAAAAATACCTTACCACCCAGAAATTGCACTACTAGGTTTTTACCACAAAGATACAGATGTAGTGAAGAGAAGGGGTGCATCCAGTGTTCATAGCAGCAATGCCCATAATAGCCAAACGGTGGAAGGAGCTCAGACATTCTTCAGCAGATGAATGAATAAAGAAGATGTAGTTCATATATACAATGGAATATTAACCATCAGAAAGGAGGAATACGTACCATTTACATCGACATGGATGAAACTGAAGGGAATTATGCTAAGTGAAATCAATCAATCAAAGAAAGCAATTATCATATGGTTTCCACTCATATGTGGAGCATAAGGAATTATGCAGAGGACAATAGGGGAAGAGAGGGAAACTGAATGGGAAGAAATCAGAGACAGAGACAAACCATACAAGACTCTTGACCCCAGAGAAAAAACTGAGGATTGCAGAAGAGAGGTGGATGATGGGATAGGGTAAATGGGTGATGGGCATTAAGGAGGGCACATGATGTGATGACCACGGGGTGGTGTATGCAACTAGTGAATCACTGAATGTTATATCAGAAACTCATGTTTTGAACTGTATGTTGGATAATCGAATTTAAAATAAATAAATAAGGAGACAAACCAACCAAATATCCCAACTGATGGATGTATGAAAGAAGCAAATTTTTGAGAAATCTGTGCCATTTTATTAGGAAAAATAAGTTTACAAAGGGCTGATAGTGCAAAAAATCTTCTTTAGCATTCTACAAGAGTGTTGTATTTTTTTCTTTATGTTACCCACAAGGATTTTAGGCTTTAAATTATAAATTTTACTTTCTATCAAGGAATTTATTTGTTTATTTTCAAGATTTTAGTTAAATTCAATTAAGTTAACATATAGGGTATTATTGGTTTCAGGAGTAGGATTTAGTGATTTATTACTTACATATAACACCCCTTGCTCATCACAACATGTGCCCTTCAAGGAATGTTTTTAAACAAGTTGGTCAGAGGAGAGGATGGATTTTTTTTTTCTCTTCAATGATATTGAATGGTAGATAGTGGATTTAATGTTTAAAATGGGGATTTCTTTGCTTTAAGAAATGGCTCAGGGTTACAATTCTTCCTTTGAGATTACACAGGACCTCATTTGTAATGCTTCTACAGGCTAATCCAATTAAAGGAAACTTCTATGGCTCTAAATGTTTGCATACTGTATTTTTATTGATTCATTTAGAGTGTTAAAATTAAATGTTGTTAACGGAGATTATGTACACATTATTGGCTAAAGCATAACATATGCTGTCAAATTAGTGTTAAAAATCAAGGAGCTTTTTCCATGTTTTTCACTGGCAGTTTCTGAAGTCCAGTATATCCAATTTCCTGTAGCCTATCAAATCTGTTACTTCCTTTACAACCTATCTCTCTCTGCTTTCTAACATTGCAGTTTCTTGAAAGGAACATTTGGGGAGGACACTGATTTTTATATTTTAAATATTTATTTTTAAACTCCATAGGTTATCCTGTCATACCAAAGTACTATTATGTGCCAGCTGATTTTGTAGAATATGAGAAAAGAAATCCTGGTAGTCAAAAACGATTTCCTAGCAACTGTGGCCGTGATGGAAAACTCTTTCTCTGGGGACAAGCCCTTTATATCATTGCAAAACTCCTGGGTAAGTGGAGAAGGTTTGGAACATTTTTTTCCCTTGGTATCAAGCTGTTAGAAATAAGTATAACTTGCTGACATCTTTCTTGGATTTGGGTGTTGTTTCATACTGTTAAAGAGGTTTTGGAGTTTCTTAGTATGTAAAGGTATACCAATATGTCTGTTTCACTAAATAATGATGGGCAGTTTCTAGGAAGAATGTCAAATAGGTGTGAGTACCATTATGATCATTTAGGGGCTTCATTCAGCTTGGTGGATAGGTTTCTAGCAGGAGGCTGTGGGAAAGCTGAGTTACTTTTATATAACATAACAAAAATTCTGATTTTATGCTTGGTCATAGCTTTAGTAAATCACTTGCCAAAAGGAATTGATTATCTCAAAGTTCTCTTCTTTCCCATAAATACACGTTGGCAGTTTATTCAGTTAGCTTAGAGGCTTAATGGGACCATTATTCATAATTTTTTGAAGCTTTTTCAGCTTATCCTAAAACTTCTGCCGAATATGAGTACTCTTTGGACACATTGAGATGAAGGCTAATTTAATGAACATACATAAAAGCATTATTATGCATCTTTCTGCATCATTGCTTGCTAAAGTTTCAAATATTATTAGCATTCCCATCAAAAATGCTATCAAATTAGAGTCAGAATTATGAAACAGGCTGATGGTAAGTACTGTATGTACCTGCACTAAAAGAACTGCTTATTGTGTGAGGTAATGTTATCGTCTTTGTTTTCCCAGTATTACTGCATAAATGCTAAATTTGTTTGTGTCGTAAAGTAATCATCTTTGCTTTCTTTTCTTTTCTTTACATTCCATTAGGGAAGAATATTTCAGATTTCCAATTCAAGCTTTACACAAATGACATATAAGAGCACACAGAAGCTAACCAAGAGAAAATTAAGTTAATGCTGTTTTCAGTTTGCTTGTTTCCTAACTGCATTTTCTGGGTCTCCATATATACTTAATGCTAATTTAAGAATCTGTAGAAAAATTTTCTTCTTTTAAGGGGACAGCTTTTTGACAAGGGGTTGATATTATTTATATAGGTTTTGCTTTTAGATTTTCCAAAAGAAAAAAATATATATACATGAAGTAGTTTTCTTAGAATCAAGCCAAGTTGGCAAGGTTATTTCTGATTAGAATGTTATTTCCATCTCACTAGCATGAATACAAAGAAACCTTCTGGTGATACTCACAGCTAAATAAAACATGTTGTAGTAAAGGATTAGTTAACTGATCAAAGGACAAGAATTTTAACATCTGAATCAAATCCTATAAATTGGAGCTTGGAAATTATAATTGAGCTTGATGAAATTTTTCTGATTCTGAGGTTGAAAACTAAAACTTGGGATATTGAATTTAAGATCTAAACCTTTATCATCCTGCTTTTTACTCTGCATCTAGTCTGTGATTGAATGCTAGAAAGAGTGCTATTTGAGCAAAGTCTGGATAAAATTGAGTAGGCTAATGAATTGGGAATGCAGAATTGACTGTACTATACATAAGAAACTTGGGCTTTTAAAAAGAAAGAAATTGAAAATAGTACCAATCAGTAAAAAGGCATTGGACCTTCCTTACTCTAAAATAAATGTACTGAATGTAGACATATTTTAAGTGTAGATAGCATTTCCTTATGTTAAGATGAGTGTGACCAGAAATAGTCCAGGCCAGACCTTCTCATCTCTGTTTCATGACCAAAAAGAAGAAAAACTTCAAAGAAAGAGTCAATTTCTCTTTTCCCTGCTGAGCTCCTAAAAAGGCAGTTGAGGACATACAAAAGTTGTGTTTTCTCTCCTGCTGAAAAAAGAGATGCTACATATTCATTAGCACTCTGACCTAGCTATGTGTCATCTGGTTAACAAACTCACTCGGTGAGATGAATAAGATCTCAGAAGACTAAATCATGTAGTTACTCTTAACTATTATATACTTGCCCCCCAAAATGTGAAACTTCTATGGATGTTATTGAGATTCCAGACACATGTACTAACAAAGTCTTATTTATTCATTAAAGGGGGCTTGGTTGGATATCTGCTTGACAGCATTTTGTGAGTCCATTTAATTGGAATTACCTGAAAATAATAGAACAGTAAATCTTTGAAATTATTCTATGGTATATGGCTTTTACTAATTTAGGCCAGTTTGTATCCAATGAATCTAATAAGAATATTTACTTTTATATGTATATACCCTAATGAATAATTATGCAACAAAACTATGTGACTTTCATCCCATTGTTAGAGCAGAAAGAATCAATGTGCTGTTTCCTGGCCTAAGACCTGAACTACCCAGTGTATTCTTAGAATATAGTTAATTACAGTACTTTTCTTCTTTAGAAAATTGAGATTTGGGGCACCTGGGTGGCTCAGTGGGTTAAAGCCTCTGCCTTCAGCTCAGGTCATGATCTCAGGGTCCCGGGATCGAGGCCCACATCGGGCTCTCTGCTCGGCGGGGAGCCTGCTTCCTCTTCTCTCTCTGCCTGCCTCTCTGCCTACTTGTGATCTCTCTCTCTCTCTGTCAAATAAATAAATAAAAATGAAATCTTTAAAAAAAAAAGAAAAAGAAAATTGAGATTTTAAGAAAATCAGTGGTTGCTATATAATAAGTCAATAAATTATGAGCATGTTTATTTTATTTATTTATCTATTTATTTATATCTAACATAGTATTGCTTTATTTACATTGTAGAAAATGTTAGAGAGAATTAAAATAAAATCAAGTTTACATCTGATCTTCCAGCAAAACATGATGATTTTTAGTATTTGCTATCTATCCCTGGTTCTTTTTTTTTTAATAATTTTTTTATGCTATGTTAGTCACCATACAATACATCATTAGTTTTTGATGTAGTGTTCCATGATAAACATGTTTATTGTAAACCAGAGAAGACATATTTTTTTAATAATAGAATTTAATTAATTAATTAATTTTTAAAATTATTATTTGCCCCAGGGGTACAGGTCTGTGAATCATCAGGCTTATACCTTTCACAGCATTCACCATAGCACAAACCCTCCCCAATGTTCATAACCCATCCACCCTATCCCTACCCTCCCACTCCCCAGTAACCCTCAGTTTGTTTTATGAGATTAGGAGTCTCTTATGGTTTGTCTCCTTCCCTATCCCATCTTGTTTCATTATTTTTCCCTCCCTACCCCCCACAACCACCCACCCTGACTCTCAAGTTCCTCCTATCAGAGAGATCATATGATAATTGTCTTTCTCTGATTGACTTATTTCACTCAGCCTAATACCCTCTAGTTCCATCCATGTTGTTGCAAACGACATGATTTCGTTTCTTTTGCTGGCTGCATAGTATTTCATTGTATATATATACCACATCTTCTTTATCCATTCATCTGTCGATGAACTTCTAGGTTCTTTCCATAGTTTGGCTATTATGGACATTGCTGCTATAAACATATGGGTGCATGTGCCCCTGAGGATCATTACCTTTCTATCTTTAGGGTAAATACCCAGTAGTGCGATTGCTGGGTTATAGGGTAGCTCTATTTTCAACTTTTTGAGGAACCTGCATACTGTTTTCCAGAGTGGCTGCACCAGCTTGCATTCCCACCAACAGCGTAGGAGGGTTCCCCTTTCTCCGCATCCTTGCCAACATCTGTCATTTCCTGACTGGTTGATTTTAGCCATTCTGACTGGTGTGAGGTGGTATCTCACTGTGGTTTTGATTTGTATTTCGCTGATGCTGAGTGATGTTGAACACTTCAGAGAAGACATATTTTAAGATATAACATTTGACTTGTCTTAGAATAAAATGATCATTAGCTATACCTTTAATTATTATTTAAATTTAGAAGTTTAGAAACCATCCATATAAAAGATGATCAGTCTATAGAACATAGTATACCTTTTTTCTTTTTACATTTTAAAATATAAGTTCAGTTAATTAACATATATTATTGGTTTCAGAGGTCAGGCCTGTGGTTCATCAGTCTTACCCACTGTTAATTATATCACAGGCCTTCCTTAATGTCCATCACCCAATTACCCCATCCCTCCCCCAACCCTCAATTTGTTTCCTGTGTTTAAGATTCTCTTATGGTTTGTCTCCCTCTCTGATTTCATCTTGTTCTATTTTTTCCTCTCTTCCCCTGTGATCTTCTGTTTTGTTTCTTAAATTCCATATATCAGTGAGATCATATGATAGTGTGTTTCTCTGATTGACTTATTTTGCTTAGCATAATACCCTCTAGTTCCACCCACGTCGTTGCAAGTGGCAAGATGTTAGTTTTTGATGGCTGCATAATATATGTGGTATACACATACACACACACACACACACACACACACACACCCCATCTTTATCCATTCATCTGTTGTTGGACATTTGGGCTCTTTCCATAGTTTGGCTATTGTGGACATTGCTACTATAAACATTGGGGTACAGTTGCCCTTTCAGATCACTACATTTGTATTTTTGGGGTGTATCTTTTTAAATGTTTTGCAAAAATAACTTCAAAAGTATTTATCACAAAAAAGTCACTTGAGGGCACCTGGGTGGTTCAGTGGGTTAAAGCCTCTGCCGTGGGTTCATGTCCTGGAATCAAGCCCTGCATAGGGCTCCCTGCTCAGCGGGGAGCCTGCTTCCTCCTCTCTCTCTGCCTGCCTCTCCACCTACTTGTGATCTCTCTCTCTCTTTCAAATAAATAAATAAAATCTTTAAAAAAAAGTCACTTGAAAATCATGATCTTTGGATTGAATTTTTTTTTTGAGGTTAAGAAAACAAGAGAAATGTAATGTAAGGTTAATGATAACTTACTCTAAAACATCCCCAAAGTCATTACTTAACTTTTACTTTCTTATTCAGTGTTTTTAAAAAGAGAAACTAAGACACCAGTGTTTCCTGGTCGTAGGCCAGGAAACAGGATATTGAGTTTAGCTTAAAAAAAATCTGACTTCTAGACTTGAGCTTTTCTTTTCAATATATATGCAGTTAATTTTCCTTGTCCTGTACATCATTCATGATCATGACCTTCCTTTAGGCACCACTATAAGTTGCCAAATCATTAAAGATTAGTGCATTATATACTGTATAACTTAAGATAGGTCGATGGAAGAATTTTTTTAAGATGGATACTTTGAAAACACTAATAATAAATACCAAGAGTTAAAATAAGGCATGTTCTCTGATTAAATTTGAAAATATCGAGCAATTTTAAAAGAAGATTTAATCTATTTTAGAGACAGAAAATGCACGAGTTGGGGTAGGAGGAGAGGGAGAGAATCTTCAAGCAGACCCCCCCGCTGAGCACAGAACCCAATGTGGGGCTTGATCTCATGACCCATGAGATCATGACCTGAGCCTAAACCAAGAGTTAGATGCTAGACCAACTGTGCAAATGAGGTGCCCTAAAATATTGAGCAATTTTAATTAACTACAACTTTATCTCCAACTCTCACAAACTCCTAGAATATTCAGGTGAATGAAAATTTTCTTGAATTTCACAAAGAATTTTTTTTTCTTTTTGAGGGAGGTATTATTGAATTTCCTAGTAAATTCAATAGGAAATTCCTAGGAGTGTTAAGGGACTTCTAAAGTGATAAAATAAATATAGAGGTACTTTAAAATATCCAAAATGTTAAATACATATAAAATTCCAAACTTAATTCTTTGGGTGTCTAATGTTCTTTGGTAAGTCATTATTTGGAATCCAATTTATTTTCAGTAGAAACTATATTTTAAATGAATATTAACACCCAGAACACTTGTAACCAACCATTTGATATAGATTATTTCTCTGATATAATCATCTTTTTTCTTCACTTCCTTCTCTGCTAGTTTCTCTTCCTATTTTTCTTCATGCTTTCCTTTACTGTGATGGAAAGATTAAGAGTTGTGTGGTCATGAACTTAAGGAACTGGACAGTTCAGGATTTCAAAGCAGTTTCTGCTACTTACCACTTACATGGCTTAAAAAATTTTCTTAACTTCTGTATCATCAGTTTCTTTATTTTTATAAGGTTTAACTGATGAAGAAATATACATAAAGCATTTACTGTGGGACAGATACATACTTAAATGGTTCTATTTCCAGTATCTCCTTCTACCCTCCCTCTTTCTCTCTCTCACCCACCATTTAGGAGATAGTATTTGTTAAAATGTATATCATAGTTCTTATTAACCAGACAACTCAGGATGCTCATGGGCCCTCCTTGTAGGTACCCCCATAGACACAAAACATCACAAGAATAAAATGCTTCCCTAGTTGCTACTTAACCATTTGTCTTCTCCATGATTTACCTGCTATTTGTAGAGGGCTACTGTATGCTAGTCACTGATAGCCAGTAGCTCTATAGCAAGAAAGTGACAACCTAAGAAATATATACTACTTCCTAATTCCAATATTTGTATCTAAGTTAAGTCCATTTGCATTGGATTTCATTCATTCATTCATTCAACTGATGTCAGATATAAAAGCTACTGATTAAGCCTGGAAATCTAATGCTTTTTAAAATTAAAGTTAGTGATCAAGTGCCCCCTAGTGTGTGTGAGGACTTAAGAAAATGGTCTTGATTTTCATTGGTCTCTTGACTTCAAATGCAGTTGTCTTCTTACTCAGTATAGCACAAGGTTTTGGTACTGATCAGCTAAAGATAAAATGAACAGATAAGAGTATACAGATACATTTCTGAGTTATGGTTGCTAAGAGATTTCCTAGCTGTTACACTTCAGGTAACTTCAAGCAGAAAGACATCGATTTCTAAGTACTTTTGTTATCTTTTTCATGGTATCTGTGTGATTGCTAGTGCCCCGAAGTGGGATTTCTATGGAGCAGGCATTATAAACATCTTGAGAGCACATGTAATACAGTATGACTCTAAAAGCCTCACCTAAGATTTCCTTCCTTTAGCTTATTATATAAATTTCTGGCTTTCTTAAAACTAAAATTTTTAGTTGAATTGCTACTAGGGCTAGAAAACTTGTATAAAAATTTATGATCCCACCCTTAAATATATTAGTAAAATTGAATATAAAAGCAGTGTGATGCCTAGAGTCTGAGAAGACTGCATACATCAGACTGTTTACCAGAAATACTAATAATACCTGCCTTAAAGTGTATCCAATTCTGTGCTCTGTCGTTTAGAAGTTTTATTCTGGGTAATCCTCCTAGCTTCTTTATGAGATGGATACCATATGTCATAACTGAGGCTCAGAAGAGTTTAGCAACTCACCCAAGGTTACATAGCCCATGACTGATACTTTACTGATTTATTCAGGAGTCTGCAGGGTGATTGTATCACCTCTAACCTTTGTGGCAATAAATACGCTCATTAAAAATAAAAACCTTCTAACAATAAAAGATTAATTTTTACCCTGTTTTCATTTACATGCTTATTTTTAAAAATGTATTTCTTAGTCATTTTTTGTCCTTTATGAATTGTCTAATTTCCTTTGCCCATTTAACTTTGATTTTTGTGGGTTTTCTTATCAGTCTGCATGAGTGTTTTATATATTAGCTGTACTAGACCTTTTTGGTATTTTCCTAGTTTATTTGCCTCTAAACTTTTTTGCATTGCTTTTTTATGAACAAAATTTCAAATCTTTATATAATTAGATCTATCATTATTTTTCAATTTAATTCTGGCCATGGAATTTAACATTGAATTTTAAGAAATCCATCCTGTTAGTCAATTGAGTTAAAAACATTTATAAATTTGAGGTTTTTTTTTTTTGTATACTGTGAGAGGTTGAGGATCTACATTCTTTTTTCTCTGTAGCTTCTTTCTTTCTTTCTTTCTTTCTTTTTTTAATTCTTTGCCCCAGGGGTACAGGTCTGTGAATCATCAGGTTTACATCTTTCACAGCATTCACCATAGCACAGACCCTCCCCAATATCCATAACCCATCCACCCTATCCCTACCCTCCCACCCCCCAGTAACCCTCAGTTTGTTTTGTGAGATTAGGAGTCTCCTATGGTTTGTCTCCTTCCCCATCCCATCTTGTTTCATTATTTTTCCCTCCCTACCCCCCACGAGCTCCCACCCTGACTCTCAAGTTCCTCATATCAGAGAAATCATATGATAATTATCTTTCTCTGATTGACTTATTTCGCTCAGCATAATACCCTCCAGTTCCATCCACGTCGTTGCAAATGGCAAGATTTCGTTTCTTTTGATAGCTGCATAGTATTCCATTGTATGTATACCACATCTTCTTTATCCATTCATTTGTCGATGGACATCTAGGTTCTTTCCATAGTTTGGCTATTGTGGACATGGCTGCTATAAACATTCGGGTGCACGTGCCCCTAAGGATCACTACCNGCTTTTGTCTTTAGGGTAAATACCCAGTAGTGCGATTGCTGGGTCGTATGGTAGCTCCATTTTCAACTTTTTGAGGAATCTCCATACGGTTTTCCAGAATGGCTGCACAGGCTTGCATTCCGACCAACAGGGTAGGAGGGTTCCCCTTTCTCCGCAACCTCGCCAACATCTGTCGTTTCCTGACTTGTTGATTTTAGCCATTCTGACAGGTGTAAGGTGGTATCCCTCTGTGGTTTTGATTTGTATTTCTCTGATGCCGAGTGATGTGGAGCACTTTCTCATGTGCGTGTTGGCCATTTGGATGTCTTCTTTGGAGACATGTCTGTTCATGTCTTCTGCCCATTTCTTGACTGGATTATGTGTTTTACGGTTGTTGATTTTGAGAAGCTCTTTATAGATTTTGGATAATAGCCCTTATCTGAGATGTCATTTGCAAATATCTTCTCCAATTCTGTAAGTTGTCTTTTGGTTTTGTTGACTGTTTCCTTTGCTGTGCAAAAGCTTTTAATCTTGATGAAGTCGCAATAGTTCATTTTTGCCCTTGCTTCCCTTGCCTGTGGTGATGTTCCTAGGAAGACGTTGGTGCGGTTGAGGTCGAAGAGGTTGCTGCCTGTGTTCTCCTCGAGGATTTGGATGGACTCCTTTCTCGCATTGAGGTCTTTTATCCATTTTGAGTCTATTTTTGTGTGTGGTGTAAGGAAAGGATCCAGTTTCATTTTTCTGCATGGGGCTGACCAGTATTCCCAACACCATTTGGTGAACAGACTGCCTTTTTCCCACTGGAGGTTCTTTCCTGCTTTGTCGAAGATTAGTTGACCATAGAGTTGAGGGTCCATTTTTGGGTTCTCTNGTTGTTGACTGTTTCTTTTGCTGTGTAAAAGCTTTTAATCTTGATGAAGTCCCAATAGTTCATTTTTGCCCTTCCTTCCCTTGCTTTTGGTGATGTTCCTAGGAAGAAGTTGTTGTGGTTGAGGTCGAAGAGGTT
>LNAC01001891.1:0-48387 GCA_002007465.1 Ailurus styani
CCTGGGACCTGATGATAATCGGTCTCCTACTCCTCCGCCATCTTGCCGCTCCTCCCCCCTACATGTAGCTTTCATCTCATATTTTCCCTCCTGGTCTTGAAGGAAATGTTCATAGCACCAATTTCTATATTATGTAGAAAAAAATCTGTCCCATAAAAGCAATAGCAGCCGATCATTTAAAAAACAAACATCTATCTCTCATTCCCTCACTCCAAAATCAATACACATTTTTTTTAAACACTTCAGTGTTGGAGATATTTTCAGCTTTCCTTCATTGTCTTAAACATCTGTTTGGTTGTCTCCCTGCAGACATTTGCTAAATAATATGGTTTATTTTGGATAACTGATGATAGGAAACCTTCTTATATATCTACCAAATGACATTTTTAATCACATCGTCTTTTCAACTTTAAAGAACCAAATGATTTCCTTATCTTGACATGATTTATCATTTGAGCATGAGCCAGGGACCTATGAGGGCGTTATCTACGGAGCCTTCACATGAAGGGTTCTTATCAAGCAAGCCAAGTTTACAATCACAGCAAGAGAACAGAAGGAAAACAAATGATATGGTCAATAGTTCTCCATGTACAATGTTTTCAAAGTATCTTATCTAGTAAACCTCTTTCCCCAAAACTCAGAGACGATGTGATTTTCCATTAACTGCAGAGATACGGTAATTGATGTGGATAATATTTTGAATGTTTTCTCCTTTCACTGGCTGCCAGCTAAGGCTCTATTTTTTTCTTTTTGGACATCAGTTGGATTCCTTTTCCATGAAATAGAAGCCTTTGTTGATACAGATTTTCTCTCATTACTGATTGTTTTGATCAGAAGGTAAAAAACTATAATGGAAAGGTCACCTCTATACATTCTTTCTTGCTCTTAGAATTTGGTGACTTGCATGTTTTAGCCAGGGGTGCACCTCAGGACAACAATTTCCACTCTCATTTCACTCCCTAATCCCCACTACCTCCTTCCCAGATCTAATTGTCAGTTGACCTTATTTCCTTCTTTACTTAGCGTGACAAACTCTCCTGGTTTGCCCAGGCCTGAGGGCTTCCTGGGACGCAGAACTTCCATTGCTGGGGAAGTTCCAGGGAAATGGACAGGGTGAGTCACTCCTACAATTCCACCCTTTGTCACCTTTCAAGGACATCATTCTAGCAAAGCTCCTCCCCATCCTAAAACATCAATCTTCCCCTTTGTAGTATATCCTTATTTTTAACTCATTGTTCATATTTCTCACATTCAATGATGATGATAAAACAAGCAAAACTCAGTTCTCTAATCAACTATTGGCCATTCCCCTCCTCCATTTTGTAGCAGAACACTAGATGGAATTGTCTGTTTTCATTGTTTCCAGCTCCTCTAGCTACTAGGTCTTCACCAGCAGCTGTCACCTCCACTTTGTCACTGAAACTGCTCTGATTGAAGCCACCAAAACTCACATGTAGCTAAATCCAATGTTGTCAGTCTTCTCCCTACTTGGCCATCGGGTTGGCCACTCCCTCCTTCTTGATGGGCTTTCGAGACACCACACTCCTGTTCTTTCTCCTCCTTGGTCATGCCTTGGCCATGCCTTATCAATGTGCATCCTTATTTCTGCTCATCTCCTTGACATATAATATTGGAGGTCCTCAGAGCTCCACCTTTGTTCATCACCAACATTATTGACTCCTGGCTTAAGCCACCATTCTTGTCTGAATTACTGTGATCTGATCCCATTTGGTCTCCCTGCAATCAGTGCAATCCAGGCAAGATAGCTGAGAATTGAAACAGTCACAGCCCCCAATTTAAATGAGCCTACAGTTTAGATGAGAGACGCAGAGTGCTTTCATGAAAAGAATAAACAATAATTCAAGGCAATATATGAGTAAAGGCCAAGATGTGTGGTAAGAACAATTTGTGCTATTCTCCACAACGTATACCTGTGTCACACATGGAATTTCTACCTGTCCATTCACAAGTCACTCTAAAATGGTAAAGGATAACTCATGGAAAGGGCAAGGCTGAATTACAGAATTTTTTCAAAAGAATGCCACTATACTACTCTTAATGTAAAAACTCTGACATGTAGGAAGATTAGCAATGGACTCCGTGGGAGACACATGCCCCTTCCTGCAGTGGCTCTCATAAAGGTCATTATGAATCATTTCAAGTGGGTACACTGAACTCAACCAAAGCAGAGGTGGTCTTGAAGTAGGCGATTGTGACATATTTGTGACTTCTCAGGTTGCTAGAAAAAGAAAAAGGGAAGACTTTTCTCCTGACATTTCTGGAGCTGCTTTCTCACAGTGTATATCTTACAACAAGAGAAATATTCAAGGGCAGCCAGGGACTTTCTGGGGATCAATAACATTATATAAGTATTTCAATCAATAATTTGGCTTTAATTTCCTTTTGCTTTAATTCATTTATTCATTCAATAAATGTTTGCTGAGCACCTTATTTGGTCTAGAAATTAATCTAGGTACTAGATCCACAATGATGAACCAAGCAGAAACAAAATTTCCCCCATGGAACTGACACAGGAACATTACATAAAGGTTCTTTAAATGGACGCATATAATAACCCAGGAGCAAGGCTAGCAGAACAGAGTCCACTGAAAGCAGCTTGATTTTCCTTTGTACTGGAAAGTAAATTTGACGTAATTTAATGTCTTCCACTTATGGCTTCACTGTCAAGAAACAGAAAGAGATTTAAGCTTATTTGCATTCTACGTTGTTAAAAATATTTATTAACTCTTTAACTGAGGTGCAACTACATTTAGGAAAGTATAAAAATCATAAACCCACAGCTGGGTGAAGTGTTACAAGTAAATGTAACCACCTCCCAATTCAATAAATTGAATGTTATTGATCCCCAGAAAGCCCGTGGCTGCCCTTCCCCAAATTACCCTACATCCTTTCTCTATCCTGACCTCCAACACAACAGATTGTTCAGTCTTGAATTTTATATAAATGGGGCTGTATGGTATGCATTTTCTTCTGTCTGATTTCTTTTGCTCGACATGTTTGCAATTTTTATCCAAATTGTTGCATGACATAGTTCAGTCATTTTAGTTGCTGGATAGTGTTCTATTCTATTAGTACACCTAAGTTCATCCATTCTACTGTTGATAAATGTTTGGGCTATTTGCAGGTTTTGGTGATTGTGATTAGTGCTGTCATGAATATTCTTGTACATATCTTTTGGTGTACATGTGCACATATTTCTTACAGGCGTATATTTAAAAATGAAATTGCCAGAATACAGGATATGTGTATAGTAAAATGTAGTGTATAAGGTCAAAGTTTACTAAAATGGTTTACCTATATATACCCATCATGGTACCTAAAACCTATATATATATACCTACATATACCAATCTGTACCTAATATATTCCCAGGTTTGTATAAAAGATCCCATTACTTGACATCCTTGCCAATTCTTAACATTTTCAGACTTTTAAATCTTGGCCCTTCTAGTAAGTGTGATGGCTATTCATCATGTTTTAAATTTCCCTGATTACTAGTAAAGTTGAGCACTTTTTGAATGTTTAGTGGCTACTGAGATATCATTTTTTGAAGTACCTGTTCAAATGTCTTGCTCAGTTTACTATTGGGTATCTAACTTTTTCTTATTGATTTATATATTCTTTACATATTTTTGGAAGTGCGTCTTATCAGCTACATGTGTTATGTATATCTTCTCTCACTTATGACTTGATTTTTAAATGGTCTTCATGGTCTCATGTGAACAACTGTTTATAATTTTCATCTAGTCTAATTTTTCAGACAAATAGCTGTTAAAGCAAAAATTATTACTTGAAGTAGATAAGAATATTTCATAGTAAGAAAATTTTTAACAAAAAAATAAGACATACCATTGGTTGCAGCTAATAATATACTTTCAAAACATAAAAAGCAAAATATACAGAATTGAAGGAAGTTGTAGAAAAATCTATTATCTTATACCAGTAACTGGATGACACAAAAACTCACTCAGCACTGCCTATAAGAGACACAATTTAAATATAAAGATATTGAAAATTTAAAGATAGAAAGATGAATAAGGGTATATGATTCAAACACTAATCCAAAGAAAGCTGGTTTTTGAATGTTGAACCAGCCTGGCAAACCAGAGATAAAAATTCAGTTTGTTACGCTGCACTGTCTTTTTACAAATTGATGTATTCAACTCGCTAATGTTTTGCTAAAGTTTTTCACATCTATGTTTATGTGTTTACGAGGCATATTTGTCTCTCTTCTTGTAATTATTTGGTTACGTTTGGGTATCAGGATAACATTGGTCTCATAGGATAAGACAGGAAGTATTTCTTTTTCTTTAATTTTTTTTCTAGAAGAATTTGTGCTAAAATGATATTATTTCTTCCCTAAATATTTGTTAGAATTCACCAGTGATGCCATCTGGGTCTGGAGTGTTCTTTGTGAAGAGGTTTTAACCAATAATTTAATTTATTTAGTAGATGAAGAGATACTCGGGTATTTATATTTTTTTTCTCAAATTAGCTTTGATAGTTTGTGTCTTTTGTAAAATTTATTAATTTCATTTAAATCATCAATTTTATTGACACAAAGATTTTAATAATATTTTTAAGTTATAATTGTAATATCTGTAGGGTCTGTATGATATTCTCTTTTCTTTATGAAATTGGCAATTTATGTCTTCTATCTCTTTGTCTCTCTTCCTCATCAATCTGTCTAGAAATTTATCAATCTTATTTATGCTTTCAAAGAACCAGATTTTATACTCATAGGTTCTTTTCTGAATTGAATGTATTGAAACTGCTTTGTTCAATGTATAACTAGAAATTAAGAATTCTGCTACTTTACTATTTGTCCAATATAGGAAGCTTAACTCTTCGATTTCTTATAGATCATGAGAGACACAAAGCTTAGTGCAAAGTCTTAACACCATTGATTGGAAAATTCATGTTTCACTTAGTGAATAAATTAAATAACATGTTATTATAGCATATACTATCTCACTCACTTGATCTGTCCTTGTGGCACTCTATTATTTCAGTGATATTAGGTCTAGTCCATTTAAAGCACACATATCACTTTTTAAACTCCCCCAAACATTTCAAGTTAATATTATTTTCCCCATTTTATGGGAGAGAAAGCAGAAAACCAGAGAGAGGTTTCTAATGTGGCCACAAGCAACTATACCAGACTGACTTGTGAGACAGTGCTCTTAAACTATTTTACCACCTCTAAACCCAAGTCACTTGGGGTCTTGGGTGACCCAAACAACCAATTTAGGGGTTCTATTCTTTACAAGTTGTGTCCCAATGTGAATGCAGAGTATTCTCTTTTTCTTCGATTATTAATCATTTCTAATTCTCATTTTGACTTATCTAATTTTGCCCTCACAATCTATTTGAATTGTTTCTTTCCATGACGTTTAGAAATCAGAGCATAAAATCTTTTTATTTTGTGTTTTTTTCTTTGCAGTTTATATCTGCTCTCTGTAGAAGTATAACAGCATCTAATTAGAACCTACCAAATACAATAGTGTCTGAGCTTTAACAGAACTGGCCTCAGACCCCAGCCCTCTGTAAAATCAGCATTTTCCTTTTGGACAAATTTCACTGCTCTAGCCCCACTCTCCCTTCTGTGAGATGGCACAGGAAAGCCCACCAGAATTCCTTGAGGTTGAAATAAACGAGTCTCTATACATTCAGCTGGAGATGTTCTATAAATATTTGTCCCTTCTTTCAAGAATAGCTGCTATTATTACAAAGCTATAGTAATCAAAACAACATTGGATTGGCATAAAAACAGACACGTAGATTAATGGAAAAGAGGAGAGAGCCCGAGAAAGAAACCCGTGTGTGTGTGTGTGTATTTTTTTAAGTGACAAAAGAGCCAAGAATATGCAATGAGAAATGGGTAATCTCTTCAAGAGATGGTGCTGAGAAAAATGGACAGCCATATGCAAAAGAATGAGAACAGACGACTGTCTTACATAAAATCACAAAATCACTCAAAATGGATTGAAGATTTGAATGTGAGACCCGAAGTCAAACAACTCCAAGAAGAAAACATGAGTGGTAATCCCTTGATGTGGATTTTGGCCATGATGTTTTGGATTTGACACCAAAAGCAAAGGTAACAAAAGTAAAAATAAACAAACAAGCTTGCAAAAACTCAGCCTGGCAAAGGAAATCATCATTCTGCTGAATGGGAGAAAATAGGATTTGCAAATCATATATGCAATAAAGGCTTCAAATCCAAAACATACAAAGAAATAATATAAATTCATAGCAAAACAAACTAATTGATGAAAAAATGGGCAGAGGATCGGAATAGACAATTTTCCAAAGAAGACAGGTAGATGGTCAACAGGTATGTGAAAAGGTGCTCAACATCAGTCGTCATCAGGAGAATGCAAATCAAAACCATAGTGAGAGACCACCTCACACCTGATAGAATGGCTGGTATCAGAAAGACAAGAAACAACAAGGGCTAGAAAAGGTGTGGAGAAAGGAGAAGGGTTGGTGGGAGTGTAGACTGGTACAGGCACTATAGAAAACAGTATGGACGGTCCTCGGATAATTAAAAATAGAACTACCAGCAACTCCATTTCTGGATCTTTATCTGAAGGAAGATGTACTATAGAACATGGTGACTGTAGCTAGTAACACTATTGCATATTGGAAAGTTGCAATGACGGTAGATTTTAAAAGTTCTCATAACAAGAAAAAAAAACTATGACTATGGTGATGGATATTAACTAGATTTATCGTACTGATCATTTCCCAGTATATACAAATATCGAATCATTATGTTGTACACCTGAAAGCAATATAACATTGCATGTCAATTACATCGCAATTAAAGAAAAAGAATAGCTGCTCTCTTTTCTATAAACACATCAATCTTTTCCCCTCTCTCAGATATAGTGCTACTTTTTCTTTTATATTCTTTGCCTGGTAGCCACCTGACGCCATTTCTAGATAAAATATCTTGGCACATCTTCTTTTTCAAACTACATAAAAATAATCCTGAAATCAGTTTTAAGCAATTTTTGAAAATCCTCTAGGCCAATTAAAACATTACCTATCAACAAATTTCCCTATTGGTTTACCTTTGAATGCTAAATTGAATTGAACCAAATTATGTTATAAATAAATCTACTAAAAGAATATTACATTTTTCTATTTCCCAACTTTCTCTATGGGCTGTAAATATACATATACATATACATATATAAAATCAATTTTGGAATACATGCTGTTAGTAACTAAGAAAATTGCTGCAGACTTTCATTTGTTTGTTTTTCAATTTTCATAAATTAGTGACTCCAGGACAAAAGATGAAAGATATCTTAGTTTTTGGTTATAGTTTTATCTGTTCATTCTCTTATATTTTCCTTATATCTGATGAATATGTGGCCTGAAAATCTTTACTTTAAATTAAAGATGATAATCTGATTTCAAGGCATTTGGAAGATTTAAATTTTCTGTCCCCACGTGACCATGTGGAAATATTTCTCTTAATTATTTTTCTTCCTTGATAATATTTGTTAGATGGTCTTCCCCCAAGTCAAGCCTCCCTGGGGAGATGGAAGGAGATGGAAGGCGGAGGAGGAAGGCATCCCAGGAATGCAGAAGCAGCATGAAATCCAGGGATTTAACCTCTTAAGCTACCAAATACATTCCCAATTCCTCAGAGAGAATTCCATAAGCCCTTGAGCTGCTCGGCCCGGTTGCGGTGTCTTGGGCTGTTGTCTGCTTGACCCCTGTCACCACCTCTCTCCCATAAGGAGTTCTGCTAAGGGCCCCTGGCCAACGGTACGTCTTGGCGTCTTGGCTAACGCAGCCCTAAGCCTCAGGCTGGCTGGTCAAACACGAAAACCACAGAGATTTGGTCACTCCTCAGGGAAGAGGTTTCTCATTATGTCAGGCCCATTTCCTCCCAGAAGCCCTTGTAAACAGCCAAGCCATTTTGTAATATCAGCTCTGATACTGAGCTCAAGATGTGCCAAGGGTCCAATCACATCTGACATAATACAGCTGCTCGAATACTTGGTGTGGCGGTTTAAAAAAGGGACTTTCCTGATTAAAACACCCCTTCTCAGGACAGCATCTGAGATGCCACCTACACATTTGGCCCAAAGGAGTCCCTGAGGGTCCATATCTCCTCCTTTTCCCTTCCTTTGTTAATTCCATGAAGAAAGAGTTAAGACGAGTGAGTCAGATGTTGAGATAAATTATCACATATATCAGTGTGTGTTCCCATCTGAGAATAAACGAAAGAAAAATTAACCTGTTGTTTTGCTATGCAAGTTATATTATTAATCAGTTCCCTACAATGTGTTTTAGCTGAAAAGTAATAACTCATCATTAGGGCACTGCCTGAGGGTATCGAGCTACCATGGAAACAGCCTGTAAGAAGAGACAATCTTTCATTTTCTCTCTGAGGTACCATTTTCATCAGATGACTTAACAGAACATTCAACATTTGGGTAGAAAAGAAATATATGTACTCACATCTATACTTGCATGTATGTGTGTGTGTGTGTGTGTGTGTGTGTGTGTGTGTGTGTGTAGCACAGTTAACTGTCCCTAATAAAGTATCCATTCAGATGGAATTCTCCAGACAAATTCTTCTGGCTCTTGTCTTCCAACAGCAAAGAAGCCATCATCAAGCACCTCACCAAACACTCCAGTAAAATGATTAAGACTGGCTCCACACCCAGGAAGCCAACAGATGGTGGTTCTTTCTGACTTAAAATGGAAGGGAATTCAGAAGATGCAGCCCCTCCCAGGCTCTGATCCTCTGGTATCCAGAAGCAGGAGTACCAGACAGGAGGGCAGCTGTCGCCAGAGCTGAGGTTGGATGGTACAGTGTGATCAGGGCAGCCTCCTGCTTGGAACCAGGGGAAGGGGAGCAGGACAGGGAGGTGGAGGCAGTAGGGGCCCCATGATTCCACACAGGCATTGCTTACATGAGTAGGGTCCTTCATTGATGTTTTACCTCTTGTTCTTTAACTGGGCAAGAGAGCAAACAGATTTGCCAACTCATTGCACAAAATCCAATGCCAAGAAGTCCTAGGTATTATAACAAGAACACCCAAACTGGCAGATTTCCAGCAGATATAAGAAAAAGATCACCTTTTTCTCAAATAGTGCTTTCATCTCTCAAATATTGAGCTTGAAACAAACAAATTTAAAATCTTCAATCAATGCGGCAGTTACAATGTGACCTCAACTATCTGGTTCTGTGTGTGTGATTGACACCTTGAGGCGGATCTATCTGACTCACCATTTGGTTATCCCAAGTGTCAAGCAGGGACTTCAGAATCGGAAGTCTGGAAATTATACTCCAGCCCAATCAATTGTCCCCCAAACGGGGATGGGATAGTATCCGCATCTCAAGGCTTTAGCTTAAATCTAGTTCAGTGAAGGTTTTGTCTTTCTTTCTTTTCAAGATTTTTATTTATTTATTTACTTACTTACTTAGTTATTTAGTTATTTTAGAGAGAGAGAGAGCAGAGGGAGGGACAGAGGGAGACAGAGAGAGAATCTTAAGCAGACTCCTCACTGCTTATGGAGTCCCAACACGGGACTCGATCCATGGCACTGCGATCATGACCTGAGCCCAAATCAAGAGTCCGTCACTCAACCAACTGAGCCACCCAGGCGCCCCAGTGAAGGTCTTTTCTAAGCACCCAGTGCAGAGCCCCATCTCTCCCTTTCTTTGTGGTCCTGTGATATTTCTGGTCATCAGCATTCATCTGACCTTCATCAGAGGTGCCATTGATCACTTCTTCCTCCTTATGTCCTGTTTTTCCTTCCTGGGCAGCAAATTCCTTCAGAACAAGCATAAGAGACAACACAGCTCTTACCATGTGCCAGGAAGCATTCTACACTGTTCTAAGTGCTTTACTCACACTCATTCTCTAGTCTACAACACCCCTAAGCAGCTGGCGAGCCATTATTACTCTACATCTTACAGTTGAGACAACTAAAGCAGAGAGAGACTAAGGAATATGACCAAAGTCACATAGCTAGTAAGAGAAGGAGTCGTGATTCAAGTCAGGCCAGTAGACTTTTCTGCAGAAGGACTTTTCTGCCACAGGGGACTTTCTTCCTTCCCACTGTACTGTCCTGTCTACCATGGATCCCATACCTAGAGCTTTCCCATGGCTACAAAGGGCCCCATCTGCCATTATGTCATTGACTAGTGGTCAGAAGGAGAAATGGAATTGAAGGAACTGGTAAAGATAAACTTGAGTTGCCCATGCAAGAGAGCAAGTCAAAGCACGTGCTGCATTCATGGTGAGTATGTAGCATCACTGTGAGGTCTGAATCTCAGACATGATTTCTATTAGTTCCAGTCACTTCAAGAGCCATTCCTAGAATATTTTCGCAAGGGACCCGAAAGGGGAATCCCATTATCTAAAATATCAAATTCTGTTGGATTCTGGGCAAGTCCCCTGGTGCTGGGATAAACATGGTGTTGGCCAAATGGATAGACCTGTTGAAGCCTCTCCAGAGGCTTGGACGGAAGGTGGTAAATCAGACCAGCACACTCTTCAGTGGCATCGTGAAAACAAGGCAGGTTTAATCCCACGCTTGTATTGCTACTTGTGGATGTGCCCATTAATTCAACAAATATCTATTGAGCATGTGCTCTGGGGCAATCATGGTTCTAGGTTCTGGGCCTCCAAAGGGAGCAAAACAAATGAAGTCCTTGCCTTCTTTCTGTCAGGAGGAACAGGTATTAGGCAAGTAGATGATGGTTAGAGAAGACTCTTTCTGAGTCTCCTTGCGTGTGATGAGGGAAAGGAGGTAAACAGGGTGTCATGGGAGGTGTTCAATGGGAGAGACACAGGAAGGGAGACTTTCCTGTCAGAGATCTCTCTAAAGAGATGATTTCTGAGTGAGCCTGATGTAAGAGAAAACCAGAACCCAAAAAATATCCAAAGAAGATGCTCTCAGCAGAGGACACAGAAAGAGCAGAGGCTTTGAGGTGGGAATAATCTCAGTTTCCCAGGAAACGAGGAAGCCAGCATGGCCAGATGGGGTGTGGGAGGGAGATAGTGAGACAGTGGGGTCTGAAAGTGTGGGGCCCTGTGGTCTGTGGTCAATGGCTTGGGTTTGTTCAAAATGCAATGGGAAGCTATTGGAGAGTACTGAGTAAGAGAAAGACGGATCTGGTTTACTTTTCTGCAAGACCTCATTAAACTCTGGAAGTGACCTGTGTCACCAGGACTCAGCTTGTACTATCCTCTCTTGGCACCCTGCCATGTCTGTCCTGCTTCCGAAGGCCTGGCCATACCAAGTGGTCGACATGTCCTAAAGGCAGAAACTGAGGTCAACTTCAGCATTAAGAAGCACCCCTTAGATCCCTGGCTTGTTATGTTGACAAAATAATGAAGCAGTAATACCTAAAGTTTATATCTCACAGGAGGATTCTACCTCAGCTTTTCTTCTCTTAATTTTTTTTTTATTTTGTACTTTAAGAAACATTTATGTTACAATTACCCATAGCTTCTTTTTCTATCATTGTGCACTTTTTTAATTAAGAAAGTATATCAAACATAAAAAGACATTGGGTCAAAACACGCAAGCCATCTGAGCTTACTTGGAATGGAAACAATTTTAATTGATGCAATTTGCAGGCATTTAAATATTTCATATTTGGTTATTAACACCACGGGGAGAGCGGGCACTTTGCGCTGGCCGAGGGGCAGAAAGGGAAATGCTGGTTTTGCCATTTTCACTCACTCAGGTCTAATTTGGCTTAGCGTTCACTGAAACTTGTGTAGGTCGCTGAGCGCTGCGTCCTCAAAGGACGGAAGACACGAAAGTGATATTTCATGTTGAAACCCAGCAGTGAGCACCAGGAGGGAGACGCAGTTGTGTAGTCATAAAGGCTATTTTCCCCCTTAAGACCGTGGGGAACATCTTTCAGCCAGAGTGCCATGGTTTAGTGCTCAGATTTCACAATGCCCATGGTAGGAGCTGTGGGTGGGTGCACTCAATCAGCTATTTAATGAGACGACCCCGCTAACGGAGGGAGGACCCGTGGAGTGAGCATTTTCTGGTTCCATCTTCTTGTCCCTGGCTCACAGTGGAGTCTGCGTGTGGTGCCTTCTGATTTGCAGCTGTCTGAATTCTGCCTTTGGGGAAGGGAAGAGAAAAGAAGAAGAGGAAGGAAGGGGGAGGTATAAAAAATGAATGGCGTTGCACCTGCTGACATTCACTACTGATGAAATTTAAAAAAAGAAAGTTTAGGGGCACCTGGGAGGCTCAGTCATTAAACGTCTGCCTTCGGCTCAGGTCATGATCACAGGGTCCTGGGATCGAACCCCAAAGCAGTCTCCCTGCTCAGCAAGAAGCCTGCTTCTCTCTTTCCTACTTCCCCTGCTTGTGTTCCCTCTCTCTCTGTGTCTCTCTCTGTCATATAAATAAAATGTTAAAAAAAGATAGTTTAAGACTCACAGATACATGTTGGCTAATTGAACATAATAATAATAAAAAAAAAAAGAGAAACACACACACAAAGCCTTATAGGTACAGAGAACAAAGTGGTGGTTGCCAGAGGGGGGGAGGGAGGAATGGGTGAAATCAAGTTCGGTGAAGGGAATTAAGAGGTACAAACTCCTAGTTTCGAAATATGTCATGGGGATGGAAAGTACAGTCTAGGAACTGTAGCCAGTACCATAATACCAGTGATAGGTATTAAGGAGGGCATGGAGGGGCGCCTGGGTGGCACAGTGGGTTAAAGCCTCTGCCTTCGACTCAGGTCATGATCTCAGGGTCCTGGGATCGAGGCCCGCATGGGGCTCTCTGCTCAGCAGGGAACTTGCTTCCCCCTCTCCCTCTGCCTGCCTCTCTGCCTACTTGTGATCTCTCTCTCTCTGTCAAATAAATAAATAAAATCTTAAAAAAAAAAAAGGAGGCCATGGATTGCACGGAGCGCTGGGTGTTGTATGTAAACAATGAATCTTGAACACAACATCAAAAACGAACAACGTACTGTAACATAACATAACAAAAATAATAACAAAAAAACAACTTCAAAGTGACAGAGGGTAGCTAGACCCTGCGAGGTGGTTCCATTGAGGTGTATAAAAATACCCAATCACGGCACCGTACACCTGAAACTAATATAATATGGTACGTCGATTACAATTCCATAAAAAAATAATGAAAGATTTCAGACAAGATGAGCTTCTGGTTTAATACTGGGGAGAAGGTGCTGACAGCTCCCGTTCACAAGAAGGTCCAGTCTTTCTGGGCAACGTTGACACTGATCGCCTCTGCCCCCTCTAACTGCACGGAGATGTGAAGGAACAGGAAAATGGACAAGAAGACCAAACAGGCTCCTTTGACGGGGATTTTCAAAAGAATATTGTGTAGAAAGATTCTGCAGGGCTTCTGAGAGTGTAGCTTGAGCCCTGTGCCCATTTATCTCTCTTCAGAGCAGTCACCCTCCCCCTAGGAGGAGGGAGCACAGGCTGCTGCCTGGAGCCGAAGCAGACAGAAGCTTCCCTATAAACCGGATTCTCATCAAAGCACAAAGGAAACGGAGGGGAGAGGCAGGATGCTGCATTTTTCATTAGACCCCGGGCATGCAAGCGCTCCGTTTCAGTGCTCTTCCCACTCCCTGGATTCGCAAAGGCCTCGCTCCGAGTTAGTTCTATCTCCATCTGATCAGGACAGGGAGACGTTCCCAGCACATCGAGGGTAGGGCTCATACCTCTGCCCAGAATCCCTGTGGACTTGGACTTCAGTGTTGCCCCAATCCAGTGCATTCTGCAGAAATGATATCCCAAAAGCCTTCTTCCAAATCCAATGGCTGAAGGCTTCAGAGGGGGAAAATCGGGAGAAAATCTTCAGGTTTTTGCCATTTTCTAGTAGAAGACAACAGTCCATCTCGAACACATATGAAAAGGGTGCTCTCTGGAAGGTAAGCTCCTTCACAGGCCCAGGGAGTCTCTTAAAGGAATATGCGGACAGTCCCACAACCCGTAAGAATGTGGTTCAGCTCACTAATAACCCACGACCCTTCTGGTCCCTCTCCTGGTGTTCACTCCAGTTTACCCAGGTAAGTAGGGGTTAGGATTTTGGTAGACAAACTGCTAGCATGACCTATCTTTAGTGCCAGGGATGACGAGGGGCCGACCCTGGACACACGTTTGTCAGAACTGTGGCTGCAGGGAGGTTTGTCCAAACGGGCTGCTGCTCCTGGACTTGATTTTTGGGTTTTTTTAAAAAAGATTTTATTTATTTATTTGACAGAGAGAAACACAGTGAGAGAGGGAACACAAGCAGGGGGAGTGGGAGAGGGAGAAGCAGGCTCCCGGCTGAGCAGGGAGGAGGACCCTGGGATCATGACCCGAGCAGAGGCAGCCGCCCAACTACTGAGCAACCCAGGCGCCCCCTGGATTTCTTCTGAGAAATGCTTGAAGGTCATAGTTTATGGAGAGCTTTCTCTTGATATCTTATTTAATTGTAGCCCAGAGAACTTTTGTTTGTTTGTTTGTTTGTTTTTTGCTTTTTAATAGTAGACTTTCCCCCACTTGTTTCATACACGCAATCACCCACATGTTATTTTTCTATCTCTATTTGGGGAATACATGAGTAGGCTAATTTTTCCTCAAGTTACATTTGCTCAACTGGGGTCATTTTTTGGAACTACCTAGAATCATTCCCCAAGCTTTGGGATTCTCTGAGAGGGGAGCGATTGCCATGCGTCAAGTTTGACTTTTAGGGAACAGCTAGTCTCATGAAACTGGCACACACGCCCTTTTTTCAGAACTAGTTCTTACCCCATAATCTTAAACATGGCATCATGGGGGATACAAATATGAATGTCAGCCTTTGGGATTTTAGAAGGTCACTTCTACAGGACAAATAACATGAGAACCAGAATCATTGGATTATGCCCTGTTGTTTAACCCTGAGGGATAAACACTGGGCTAAGGCTCTGGCTAAGGTAAAGACACTCATCAAACACTTCCCGACGTATATCCAGACCAACGCATTGCTCCAAAGTCCTAGTGAGGAAGCAAGTAGGTGACAAATGTCATCAGCATTCAATTTCGTGGACACCGTAGAACCAGGGGGTGGCTGTATGGATTCATTCTAGGGTTTGTCGAGGCTGGCCATTGCGCTGCTCCCAGATCTCCCTCATCTTCCAATTTAATTCAGTTCACTTTAACGTAATCCAGTGAGGCTGGAAGCATAGCATTGCGCTGGTTAGAGACTCAGAGAAGGTCCCTGCCCTGGGCAACTTTAGAGATGTTGAGACCTGACAGACGTGGGAGAGAAATGGAGACACTCTGAAATAACAGGAAGCATGCCTTGTGTGTATTTTCTCACTTTATTTCTGACTCATACGAAGTTAAGTCAGGTGGCTCTCCACGGTGTCTGCTCACGGTGATCTAGCCTGTGGTTCTGCCATCTCAACAGATAGCCCTGAACCATCTCTATGGTGGGAAAGGGAAGGAGCATGAATCATTCGCGGCCCCTCCCAGCTGCCCCCAACTGGAAATGATTTGCTTCACCTCTGCCCAGTGCATGGGCCTCACTGGTCACATGGTCCCAACACAACTGCAAGGAGGGACGGGAAGCTTTCCTATGTGCCCAGGAAGGAGGGAAGAACCGGGTACCGTGAGCACTAGCAAGGTTGCGGTCTTCCTGTCGGAATGACCCGGGGGCTAGGGAACCCTAGAGGTTGCTTCCCTTTTCTGCATCATTGATATATTCAGTTACTGTTGCCAAAAAATATCCTTGCTCTCCGGGTCTTATGTCAAGTGGCTACCAGCCAAGTGAAATTGAAAGTTGACCTAATACTCCAAATAATAAAGACCAAGGATTTTATTCTTCCCCTGAAACAGTCAGATTGAGGCAAAGCGGTAAGCATTTCAGTTCTCTGGATTATTACTTAAATTACACACTTCTCTTTAGCAATGTGGCTCTGGCCTCTCCGTTTGCCAAACAATGGAGTTCATCTCCTCAGCCAGGCACTCTGGCTATCTGCCACTGTGCTAAATGCTGGGACACAAAGCTGAATCAGATACACATTCTGTGCTCACGGTCCCTGCCATCTAGGAGAGAAGATACAGTGAAAACACAAATCGCTCTAAACAAGGAAGACGTTCAGAGGTTCTAGGAGGTCAGATTATAAAAGGATGCGGGTTCTATACATAGTAGTCTAGGCTGTACGCTCGCAGTGGATTGGACCACATTGCACGCAGCCCGGGCTGGAAAAGAGGAACGTGGCCAACGTGAATGTACTCTTGGCAGTTTGGATCTAGAAAACTCAGAGACGGATCTAATGGAGGGACGCGTTGGGCTAGAGCTGGAGTCTCCGCTGTGGTCTGCAGACAAGCTGAAGTTAGCAGCCAGGGAGCAAAGGACCGCACAGAAGCTGCGAGAGAGAAGCAGAAGCCACAGGATAGAGTATGCTTCTCTCTGCAGCTCAGCAAACCCCTCCCGACCTTGTTCCCATGGGACCAGCTGTCCCACAGTTCAAGTTCATGGAAGAGCCTGTCCTACAAGTTAGGAGCATGGCCGCTGGGATTAGACAGATCCAAGTTCATCATGTAGCTTGGCACGGCACTGGGTGTGTGATTATACAAATACTTAAGCTGTCTAACTAAGCCTCTATCCCTGCATCTGTGAAATGGAGCAGAGACTTCACAGGTTTGTTTTGAAGGTCAAATGGAATAAGACAGGACATGCAGAAAGCAGTAAACTGCTATTACCAGCATTGCTGTGATTGCCACGAGCTCTTTCCTTCACAATCCGCATGAATCCTCCTAATAACCTACCCTCACCTCCTATTTGCCTTCCTGGGGGGGTGGAGCTGAGGGGTCTTTGTTCTTCATGAACCCGAAGATCCCAAATAAGCCCCTCTGTGTGGGTTAAAGTTTCTGAGAAGGTGGGGTCTGAGGCAAATCTGGGTCTAATATTCTGCTTCCTGCTCCACGGCTTGTGTGAATTTTTGTTAAGTGCCTTAATTTTTCATAAGTTAGAACATGGGTTGCATAGATGATCTAAACAGTGCTTCCAGGTCTAGTGTTCTATGATGGTAAAGAAACTTCTGTCAGTGTATTATCCTTGTTAAGTATAAAAAATGCTTCTTAGGGCACCTGGGTGGCTCAGTGGGTTAAAGCCTCTGCCTTCGGCTCAGGTCATGATCTCAGGGTCCTGGGATCGAGGCCCGCATCGGGCTCCCTGCTCAGCAGGGAGCCTGCTTCCTCCTCTCTCTCTGCCTACTTGTAATCTCTCTCTGTCAAATAAATAAATAAAATCTTTAAAAAAAAATGCTTCTTAGCAGGAACATTCTGAAGACACCCCCCCCCATGCAAGAAGGCCATTACGCAACACTTGATAGCTTACAAAATATCTTCTTGCACATCTTTGACTGCAGCCAGGCTCACAACTCCACAGAGTAAGCAAGGAAGATATTACCCTCACCCCCAGTCTTCAGATAAGAAAATAAGTTTCACACAGTGTCTGACTTTTCAAGAGTCAGAGGTTAAAAAGTGAAACTCTGTGGGCTCCAATCCTGAGTTTCTGACTCCCAAACTCACGCCCCTTCTGCTGGATCCTGTTCTCCTAACGCCCCTCCCCCCTACCAAGGTGTGGTCTGTGGCTCTCCCGGCCACTGGCAGGGCAGGGAGAAAGGGGCGGAGCATATGGGCCCTGTGATGACAACGGGGACACTATTAACGGGAATTCTGTGCACTGTGAAAGGTCACTTTTTCTGTTTTGTTTTGTTTTGTTTGTTCTCCTTGAGCTATACCAGGAAAGCCATAGTGCAACTGTTCCATGAAAGATGAGCCAGAGAATGGCAGCGAAGGGGAGTTATTTATGGCAGGAAAGGGGGGAGGGGATGGGGGCGGGGAGAGAAGGTGCAAGTAGGTTGGTAACAAAACACCCCAGCTTCCAGTCATGGTCTGGGGGTTGTTTCACAGTTGACCTTCCAAAAAGTGGGACAAAGGCGCGCACACACCCCCCCACAAACATACGTGTGCGCACACACCCGCTGACATTTAGCGTTGGCCGGTGTCTGCGGAGAGAGCCCTCTCACCCCGCACCACTCCAAGTCCCACTCCACCGTGGCTGACTTTGGAGTAGGGCAGAGGGGAGCGTGACACACAGTGACAGCATTCCATCCTAGATAAGAGACACCAAAGGAACTGCAGAGCAGAGGTCATTGTGAAATCAGGAACCGAAGAATTTTGAGCACTTATGAACTCTGTTCTTAAATGCATCTTGTTTCACTGTAATTCGGTTTACAATGGCTGCGTTTAACAACAGGCTCACAGAATTCCTGAGAACGTAAAGGATAAAATCTTGAGAGAGTCGAGTCTCCGACACACCAGCAGTCTGCCTTCATCCCTGCAGTGACAGGCCCTCGCCGTCTCCCATTTCCCCTCGTCCTGTCCAGCTGTGGGGGGTGGGATTAATGAAAAGGCGATTACAGAAGATGTGACCCCTTCTTCCTGCCCGCCCGCCCTCCCTCCACCCTCCTGCTTATTGAAAGGGAAGAACCCTTTTCAACTGACCTTTTTCTTCACCTTCAGTGTGGGCTCCGAGACCCAGCATTGAGTTCAGCTTCTGTAAACACTGGTAGTCTGTTCATCATGACACCTGGGGCCGCCCCTATTAGATCCTGGATGCTGGGAATAAACTTCCAGTCTTGCCCAGTTGGAACCATGCAGACCTCATGAATCCAGGCTTATGAATTGTACAACACTCATGAAATACTGCTCTTGGAGTAGGAACATTACAGAGATGGTTAAACCAGACCCCGAATTCCCTCGAGCACTATTTTTATAGCTATTAATCTCAGTATCAGGCACAATTTATAGCCATAATAGCTATCTCTTTGCCGGCATGTACATACATAAACAAAACCGGTATAAAAGAAAAGGTATTTAGACACAATTAAAGCAACAGATTCTTACGCACACTTATGATGGAGAACATAGATGACTCACTTCTCTCGGAAATAATTAGCTCTTGTATAATTTTTAGTTCGCTAAATTTTGCAAAGAGTGTTTTGAAAGCAGCAGTCACAAATTCCCCGGAGCCAAAAGGAACTGATTCTACAATGGAGGGAGAAAGCAGTGGGTTGGGTTGGCTAAGATGAGTATCTGAGAATCCCTTTAAACAGCCAGAAGCCAGAGCCCACCCCGGTTCCTCTGCCGAGCCTGGGGGAGTTTATGTACTACATCTAAATAAAACATAAAATGTTATAGTGTATATTTTCTAGTATCTACATCGTTTCCCCCACATAAAAGTTTATTGATACCTTCGGGGACTCAGATAAATGTTTCAAAAGCTCCCATTCCACCGGCTACGTTGGAAATGGGCTTTATTTGAAAGCGCCTAATTTTTGTAGTATTTGTTATGGGGACATAGATTCTCCTATCTCTGTTTGGGGAAGTAGGAATCACTTCACAAGCTTCTATATGATGCAGGTTATATTGAGACCACCCTTTAAAAAAAACAAATAAGATGTTGCAGTGCCTAGCGCTGGACTTGCAGACCGGGACTCTCTCTCTCCAGTCAGTGTTTGCAAGAGCAGGGAATTCGGGAGGGGGGACAGATTCACAGCAGCTCTAGAGAAGGCTGGTTAATTGGGGTCCTTGGTTTCCCCTCTACTTATCACCCAAAGGCAGGGCTCTGAGATCCTATTCCGTCTGTTTTGATTTCAAATGTGACAGTCAAGGCCATGGCCCACAGAGGCTGTGTGTGTGTGTGTGCATGGTACATTCTGGAACAATGTGTCACTGCTGGAAGAAAACCAACCCTTAGCTTGTGAGCCATGCTTGAGCTGTTGTGATTTTGATTTGGACCCAATGAGCTGAGCAGGAGAAACCTTCTATTTGCAGTCCATCTCTTTGTGTGATGGCAGCACAAAGTGGAGGGGACACATTTAGATAGTCAGCTGCCCCAGCCTTAAGTGCTCCCCTCCTCCTTCCACCTGTCTTTCAAACAGCTCAGCTCTTACTCAGCCCACAGAGTTCTCCCTCCCTGAAATCTCACACGGCTCTCCCTCTAGGATATCCAAACCAGGGACTGATTTCACAAAGCTGTGGATTGTTCCCTGGGTACCTGTTTGTAAAATATCAAGGGGGTAGACTTCTGTTTGGCCACTTACTAGCTGTGTGACTTTGAGCAAGTTTCTTAACCTCTCTGAACCTTGTTCTCACTTTAAAAGGGGGGCTGGAATGACCTTGGAATTCTGTGAATGTTAAATGAGACAATGTGTATAAAGGGCTCAGCACATGGCTGCCTTTTAGTAAAGCTCATCTGTTATTATGGCTGCTGCAATTTAAAAAAATTAGATAGACCCGTAGAAAAGTGAATTTATCTGTGAAATCAGCACCCGGGTTAAGAAATACAGATTACCAACACCCCCAGGAACCCTGCCTGCCCTTTCCCAGTCACTAACCACCCTCTCCCAAGTGCAATCACTAGTCTGCTGTCAACATCATGGATTAGTTTTTGAGCTTTGTGAAAATGGAACCAAACCATATGTTCTTTTTCTCCTGCTCAGCGCCTTTTGTGAGCTCTGCCCAGCATTATGTGCTGTTGTGTTCTGCTCATTCTTGTTGCCATATAATATTTTACAATATGATATACAAATATGCATTTATCCTCTCTACTCTGTGGATATTTGGATCGCTTTCAGTTTGGGGATATGACTGGGTTCTGCCATGAATAAATATTCCTGTCCATGCATTTTAGTGAGCATGTGGAAAGCACATACTGAGAACAGGAATGGCCGGGCCACTGGACATCTTCCACCTCAATAAATGTGCTGTTAATATTTGCAGGCAAAAAAAACATGCTCCATTTTTCATGCATCTTGCACTTCCAGCAATGATATCGAGCAATTATTTATAAACTGATCCAGATATTGGACAAAATATGTATTGCAGAAACTAAGGAGAGAAGCATTTTTCAGTAGTTTAACTAGGGGCGCCTGGGTAGCTCAGTTGGTTAAGCACCTGCCTTCGGCTCAGATCATGATCACGGGGTCCTGGGATCGAGCCCCACATTGGGCTCCCTTCTCAGGGGGAAGACTGCTTCTTCCTTCCCCTATGCCCCTCCTCCAGTTGTGCTCTCTTTCTCTCTCAAATAAATAAATAAAATCTTTTAAAAAATAGTTTAAGTAGAAAAATAAAACTTTTTCTTAATACTTAATAGTAACATTGTTTCTCAACTATAGTTCCATTAACAAATTTCTTAGTAATAAAATTCATGCTTTACTCTGGAGCCATTTTAGATGATGAAGTAGAAAAGGGCCTGGCAAACTAAGGCCTATGGGCCCAATGTAACACGTGGTCTGTTTTTATAAATAAAGTTTTATTAGAACACAGCCACACCGATCCATCAATGTAGTGTCTATAGCCTTTCTAGCGCCATGACAGCTAGAGCGAATTGTTGTAATAGAGATCATGTGACCCACAAAGCCTATATCACTTACTTTCTGGCTATTTAAAGATAAAGTTTGCTGAATACTGATGTAAAAAAATAAATATCGAAGGGTAGGAGGAAGATAATTCTCTCCTAGTGCCATGGGAGATGTCCTTAATTCTATAGACACCTGTTATTCTCCAGTGCAAGGCAAGATTACTCTCTGCTCCAAGTGGCAGGGAGCTTTGCTTTGTCCAAAGATCTAACAATGATCATATACCTTTTTAGGATAAAAAGTTAAACAGGACCAAAATATTGCTATAGAAAACAACCTATAAAATATGGTAGTCAGAAAGAAGGAAACTGGCCAGTCCAAGAAGTCTAGGAAAAAGGAAAATGAGAGATCCCTGCTGGCAAGAGGCCTCCTTCCTCTCTCAGGGGAGACAGTCGGGTCCAGGAACACGGGTGGCCCCTTTGCAGGTGGCATGCCCACGGGGGAGAAAGAGGATCCTGTCAGGTGGCCTCAGATCCCTGGCTTCAGCGTTTTAAGTTATCCAAACTCTCCCTACATCTCAGAGTCCACATTTGCAATGAAAAATTTTGATTTTAATTGGTTTCCCTCTAAATGTGCCTAGAGGGCTGGAATAAACCAAACAGCAAATATGAGCATCCAGTAGGCTTGATGGTTTTACTTCCATTATGAATGAAGAAGTTAGGGCTTCGCTTCCTACAAAATCATTGTATATTCTAAATGAGAGCTTTTGTTGTTCTTGCTCAATGCTCAGTGGGCCTAGGGCCAATGAAGAACATGCAAAACACATGCTCCTTTTCTTCTGGCCTGACCCATCCTCTTTTATTTGTATGTTTGTTGGTGTGCATGCTCAGGAAATGAAATGTAGGTATCATCACCTTATATGCTGTAGGTATCACCACCTTATTCTTCCCCCCCATTGTGCTCTTTCTCCTCTTTGTCTACTCAATCTACATCTTCAATAACCACCTTATGAAAAATCTCCCTCTCTAAATTCTCTTGTAGCCACTGCCACTTGAACTAACTAAGTTAGTAGAAGTGACAGCCTCTATGCTGTAGTTAGGTTTGGGTTCCAAATCTAGGGTGTACTGACATGGCAGAACTCCTTTTCTCTTTGGAATATCATGGATGGAAGTTATGCACAGAAAAGAAAAGAACAAAAGTTTATTGTCTCTCAAAGCTTATTCGTGGAAATACCTTCTCTACTTTTCCGAGGAGGGTTGTGTTAGTCTGGATGTGGGCATATAACTTCTTGTTTATGCAAATAATTCAGGCCCTTGAGATGGTTTCTTAGGCCAAGTTCCTTAGTAGCAGAAGCTGAGACAGGGATTCAGAGCCCTGTGACTTGGGGAGGTGTGCTCTATCACCAGCCTGATGCCACCGGGGGTCTGGAGCAGGAACTGTACCATTAAATCGGACCCACGTTGAGCAAGAAGGTTGGCTTTCTGTGTCCTGCTCCTCCACCAATCCATCATCACCTATGGGATGGGGGCGGGCGGCAAAGTCAGGGAGGAGGGTGTCTCTTAGGCTGAGGGCTCCCATTTGTCCAAGGGCCATTCTTTGGAGAAGGGACAGCTTTGAGACATTAGCAGTTATGAAAGGAGATTTCAAAATGGAGAAAGCAAGCCTGGCTAAGAGGATCTCTTTGAAAATAGGGTTCAGCAGCTGTAAGGGAGGGGGAATTTATGTACAACCTCATCGGAAGAACCATGAATTTTGGCCAGCTGTAAGCTCTCGGCTTGGACTTAACTTCCTCCCCAAGGAGACACCTGCATCATTGGCATTCTTCACTTCCAAAGGAGCCAACGCAATTTAACAAGATTCAGTCCACCATTTGCATATTAACCCAACCAATCCCAGTTAACCTAGCTTCAATCCCTGTTCTGCATAGAGGACCTAAATGAGAGCTGCACTTATGACCTTTCACCTTTACTTCTACGCCCTCCTTGTCTTCCCTAGAATAGAACTCGGGTTTCTACCTCAATCGGGGTCTCCCCATTAGCAATCCTCATTACCCAAATAGATGCTTGTGGCTTAAATTTTCCATGGATTCTTTCTTGGCTGACAGAGGCCACATGCGTAGCAGCCGAAGGATGAACACACAGCCCGTGAAGAGGTCTAGATACGCAAGACATGGGAACTATAATCCAACTGAGTGAATATGGGTCGGAGTTTCTCTGATAACGTTTCAGAGGTCAAACTTCTATACACTGTCATAGAGTGCAGAATCAATGATGACAGAAGTCCTTATCTCTGAGAGGCTTTGTTTTTAGAAGAACTGAGGGCTCATCAGCCACAATCTGGATTTTATGTTCAGAATGGAAATAATTATCTTTCAGGAAAGCAATATAAATGGGCGTATGCATGTCTGTAAACATGCATATGTGTAAAAAGCAAAATGGAAAACAACAACAAAAAAATCTTTCCTTTGCCATATTTACATTTACCAAAACAAACGTGTTCCTATTTTATTTCCAGTAAAACGTGCCCCTTGTAGACATGAGAATTGTAGATCGAAGAGTTTAATGTAGACAGCAGAATTAAAAATGTGTCCCAAGTTTATCTGCATGGTGATGACACATAGGACCTTGGGAGGAGAAGCAGCTCTCCATCCACAGCAGATATGCCTGTGGGCCAGGCTCCCCTATTTTCTAGAAGTTTCCTTAATGTTAGTAAGGAAAAAACTCAACATTGATATTATGTTTACATTAAAATTTTCTCCTTTACTTCATGTCTGTAAGCACTTCAATTATAAATACGTCAATGTGTGCTGCCTGCCTTGAAAGAGGACTTCTACCACCTCCATTTGACCTCTAACTTTCGAATAGACTTTTCAAATTTCCAGCTTATCTCTTAATGCAGGCAAGGGAGCTGGCAGGCCAGCATCCTGTGGCGGGAACCAAATTACCCCGCGAGCGGACAATGGTCGACCTGACCTTCACGCCCAGTTGCATGGACCCACTGACCTCTGTCTCATGTTCTCCTGACATAAACCCAGAATTATCTGCAGAGTTTTGGAGACGGTCCTTGAGACACTGGACTGTTGTATCTTCCCGATATTGGCCTCACTGGAATAAATCCCTTTCTTGTTCCACAACCACTCATCTCTGCGCCTTTGGATTTGGTCAGTGGTGAGTGGTGGGACCTGGTTTGTTTGGGGACCCCCAAGCCAGGTGCCCTTGCCCCCAGAGCCCCGGGGACCACCACACTACATGTGGTTATTTAAATGTTAAGAGCAGAAATTCAGTGGTGGAAAGGTGAAGATCTAACTGGTGTGATTAAGTGACCCATGAATGGGGCAGCATCCCATCCAGCAAGTACAGTGGAGTTTGGAGGAGCCATACAAAATGGAAGGTTTTTATAAGATGGAGGGTGGGGTAGGAAGTTCCTAGGGAAAGAAAAGGGAAGGATTGTTTCAGCCAAGGTCACGTGCTCTCAGGGGAAAGAGCAGGGGCGTCTTCCCTTTGGGGGTGGGGTGGAGTGGTGAAGGCCCCAGAGACAAATTACCTCATCATGGTGACCAGAAAATCACTGACTGACCAGTGAGGACTTACTTCAATGATCTTGGGTGACTTGGCCTAAGTGACACCATGTTGAGCCTGTGGTTTTCTTTTTAACAAGTTGAAATTAAAATTAATCAAAATCAAATAAAATTAAGAATTGAAATTCCCAGTCACACCAACTACATTTCCAGGGCTCAAGAATCACATGTGGCCCTTGACACAGCTGGGGACCACCTAGGTAGAACTTCCATCATGGCAGGAAACCACTGGATAGTGCCCATGTAGACATTCGAAAACCTTCAGTTGATAAAGTGTTAAAAAGTATAAGATATATGTGGGCAGTTGTGCCTCCAAAGTCCTAGTCTCAACTTGTTATTTTTGTCGCCACTGTTGTTAGATTTGGTTAACGAGACAACTGGATTAAGAGGAAGGACATGTGCTTTGGAGGTGGGCAGCCTTAAGTTCAAATCCACTTACTGTATTCCACCAAGGCAGTTAATATTTCTGAGGCTCAGTTCCCACATCTGTGAAATGGGGAAAACAACATGTTCTTTGGAAGGGCTTTATGAGGACTAAATAAGTTAGTGGCTCTAAAAAGTCCAGCCTGGTTTTTGGTGCACGATTGAGACCCTATAAGAGTTATTGTTTTTGAAAGGAAGGAAGGGAGGGAGGGAGGAAGGAAGGAAGGAGAGAAAGAAAGAAAGAAAGAAAGAAAGAAAGAAAGAAAGAAAGAAAGAAAATGAAAAGAAAAGAGGGGGAAGAAGGGAGGGAGGGAGGGAGGAAGGAAAGGAAAGGAAAAGAGAGGAAAGGTGAAAGAAATTTGTGCCCTCTGAGCAAATTTTCATAAAATTTCATAAAATTTTCATAAAAACTTCCATAAAATGTTGTGCCCTCTGAGCAAATTTTCATAAAATTTCAAGCTGATAATGTCAGAATTTCTCCATTAATTTTGACAAACATTTTAATTACCCCATTTGCGCATGTCTGACATTACTTTGAAGGTTATTGTTTTGACACAGGCAAAGGAGTTGATTTCCCCCTTCATTCTCTTTTTCTTGGTTGTTTCTAAGATGCCCCACTGAAAAGGAACTAGAGGGAATTAAACTAAACTTAGGATTTGGTTTTCAATATTGGGAAACACAGAAACAGCTCTTAAAGACGCGGAACGGTTGTAAACCTGGACCAAAGCCTACCCCTGTTATAGTTAAGAGACTAATTTCTCTCTGTGAGGGTTCTTGAGAATCATTTATAGAAGAGGCTTTTGAGATGCTTTTTAAAAAAATCAGAAGAAAACTCATCCAAAAATGCGTTAGCTTAGAAGTGTCAATTAGTCCCATATTTAACGTCTCAGATCACAAGCATTTCAGCCTGAAGAGCCCCATCCTCCCCGGGGCTGCCGGAGCCCCACGCAAAGGGCTTCAGCTCAGTTCCTGGTTCTGCCTCCTTGAAACGCAAACTCATTCAGAGCCATTTCCTTAACTCTGAGAGATCCTGTGGTGTCAACTTAATATGGGGAAGAGAGAAAGGCAGGTTCCACAATGCAGTCTGTCTGGAAGGTGGCCAGGAATATACAGGCTGAGATTTCAAGAACCAAACAAAATTCTCTGGGGATACCAGGATCGCTTAGATCATCCTGACCTAGCTCTCCGTCAGGAACAGAGCAAAGGCAGAGCGAGCTAATCATAAGGTAATTTTACTCATCTTCTTGTTTTATTTCCTCTTAATACATTAATCTGGGTTTGCCTGGACAGCTGCTTTAAGCCCCGTTCTGAATTAAGAAATTAACCCTCGGAGTCCTCCAAGCCACTCTACCACATCCCACCCTTAGAGGAGACACTCATAGCCACCAGAATTTGATCTTTTATCTTAAAAATTTATGCCGGAGAGTGAGATGACAAATCTTGGGGGAAAATATATACATATACATATACATATGCAGAAGTGGGTGGAGCAGTTTTTAGCTCTCATGGACAGTGATTTCCTTTCTGACATTTGGATTTTCAAGTAGAAATCGCAGTCACCTCACCTCCAAAGCTGGTCCCTAAGAAGGAAGAGACCCCGGGCCCTCCCACCGGAGAAGCGGCCTCCCGCCACACTCCGCGGGCACAGAGGCGGCCAAGCCTGACCAGCAGGTGCACCGTGGTTCCAGCCTGTGCTGCCGAGGCTGCCTGAGAACGCAGACCTGTGCCCCCGTCACAGAGGTATGACAGCAAAGGGGCTTTCGTTTAAAAGACAGATCCCGATCAGCTTTCCATCTGATCCCCATCAACTCCCGCTCCCACTCCGAGATGGCAAGCATTTCCACCGGGCGGGGAGCGGAACTGGGTAGGGAAGTTCCCGCCAGGAATACTTTCCTCCCAGGGAGGTCCCTGATGGGGGGCCGTTGGGAATGTGGGGACGGGGGGGGGGGTCACAGCCCTGGGGCTGGGGCGTTTCTTGAGTAGCTCGGGAGGGCAGGTGTCGGGCAGAGTCCCTCTGCTCCCGGACCCTGGGCCTGGCAGCCTGTATAGGGCCCCAAGACAAAGAACTCAGTAAGGAATTCAATCTATTAGAAAATTCAAATGAAAGAAACGGAGGGAGGGATGTCAAGCATGGGTTTTCACATGAAATAGCTAACCCGGAACCAAGTGACTGAAATGACAGGAGCCACGCTCCCAGAGAAGCCGCCTCCAATGGCATAGTATAGGAATTTGGGGTCACAGTACAGGGACTGAAGAAACCAAAGTGTTTTCAGGGATCCATTAGTTTGCAGAATTGGCTGCAGAGGGTCAAAAGAAATGAACATTATATTCAGAACAATTGCAGCCCTTTATGACTTAACTGCCTCCACCTTAGTTCCCATTATTCTCTTATTAATTATTAAAATAGTCAGCAAATGGATTTCCCTGCCTCCAATCTGTCTCCCTCCCTCTTTCCTTCCTTCTTTCTTCCCTTCCTTCTTTCTTTCTGTCCTTCCAACTTCCTTCCTTCTAATCACTCATAAGTCATCCAACATATATCATTGAGCTACTATGTCAGGCCTTATTCTAGGCCCTGGGGAAATAGCATTGATTGAAACTCATGGAGCCTGCGTTTTAGTGGGGGAGGTAGATTATAAACAGGATCGAGAAATAAAATATATAGCATGTAGCATGATGATAAATAAAAAAAGGAGCAGGCCAGAGTGCAAGGGGAGGTCTCTTTGTGCAAATTAATAGAGGTACACTGTCAGGTTCCTAGGCAGACCAGCTAAAACACAGTGCCTCCTTTGTGTGGGGACACAGCCTGGCCATTGTGCCTGGAGAAAGCCCCCTCCCCTGGGGGATGCAGCCCACACAAGCTCAGGCTTGGCCAGGGAGGGAGGGCCGGATTTCAGAACCTGATTGCTCATTCCAGCAGGTGCCATCGGGCGGCGCAGTTGTAGGTGGGGAATGACAGACCGCGCGTGCGTGCATGCGGATGCGTGATTTCATGTAGTGAAGCCAGGGCAGCCCTCTCTGGAGAGATGTCATTTGCATAGGGACCTACGGAACTGAGGTGGCAGCCCTGTGAAACAGGAGGGAAGAGCAAGAAGGGTCAAGTGCACGGCCTGAAGAGGGAGTGTGCGGGGGGCGAGGGGAGGCACGTAGGGACTGGGCTGAGGGAGGGGTCATAGGAGACCATGTCATAGAACCTGACTTCCATCTACCAGGGTCTTTCCGGCTAATTTGAGGATGGGTCCTAGCGGGACAAGGGGGAGTCTCAGGAAGAACCATGAAGAGGTTATTCCAATCACCTGAGCAAGAGATGCTCCACTATGGGTCCTCTGTACTTCTTGTTCCATTGCAGCCCAGGTAATCTTCCTAAAGTCTAATTTGTTAGCGTCTTCTTGGTGGAAAAAAAAAAAAAATCCTGCCGTGGCTCCAAGGCGCTCAGAGAAGGACATCCCTGCAGGCTCAATGGGCTGATCCTCACAAGGCCCCAGAGCTTGGCACCTCCCCTCCCCAGCGGCTCCGCCGACCAGCCTGCTTTTCCCAAACTCCAGCTCAAAGGTCTCAAGCAGGTGGCCTAAGGACCACCTCTGGCGTGTGGACCCGTACACACACACGGGGTGTCTCAAGTGACAGTTTCAACAGACATAGTTCCCAGCGCCAGCATTGGATGTTCTTCAGGAAATACTTCTGATGCAGGAAGAAATGCAGGCTGAGGGGTGCGCACTGGCCGACACTGAGTGTTGAGCCGAAGGGTGAGAGACTCTGGGTGGCTCGCGGGGCACCCACTACCGTTGGCCTGTAAAGGTCTTTTTTTTTTAATTGGTTACCAACAATTAAAAATCAGGAAGTTATTCTTACCCATGGATCATGAAATAAAATATTTTCAATTTCACACACAAAAAAATCAGGAAATCCGTTCAAAATCTGAATTGTGGCATCTTTTGAAAGAACAGAGATGAGCTCACTCTGGGGCTGCTTTTCTGCCTGATGACAATTAACTGGAGCCGAGGGCTGGCTGTCTCCCCCACACAGGCCTTAGCCTGGGAGTTCCCCAGAGCCTCCATGGCCCGCTCCACTCCTGCACACCACAGGCCAGACCCCCATGGCATCTGCCATCACCCAGGTGATTGTGTGCCTTTGGGCGGTGCTCAAGTCATCAGGGTACAGCCCTTCTATCAGCAGGATGGATGTCTTATAAAAGAGGCTCCACGGGACCTCCCCCTGTCCTTGTGCGGTGTCAGGACACAGAGAGAAGGTGCTGGCCATGACGCAGGGAGAGGGCCCTCACCCAACCACTCTGGTCCTTGGTCTTGGACTTCCCAGCTCCAGACTTGTGAGAAATAAATTTCTGTTGCTTATAAGCTACCTAGGCTGTGGTGGTTTGTTATAGCAGCCCAAATGGAATAAGATATCTGGCAAAATCTACATCTTCCTGGTGGAACCTTCTGGAACACTCCAGGGCATTCCTCCTCTGGTCTGTGAGCACACTGCAGGCCAGGCTGTGTCATTCCTACTTGGTGCACAGCTTCTAGCACAATATCTGGCTCACAGTGGGGGAACCATAACTATCTGCTTAGAGGAAATAAGTTAGTTGAATAAAAACCTTCCCGAGTTACAAAATCTAGAGCATCTCAATGAAAAGAGAGTCAAATTGCTAGACATTTTCAAGGTGTAGAAATAACCAGAAGGGACTTTGGAGCTCATTCTCCATCCATCCTTGTGGTTCTTCTGAGAGTGGGGAGGCCACGTGTCCCCATCCCACAGCTGGTGTGGAAGCAAATGAGTTCCAACCACACGTGGCACACACAGGTGTCTCGAAAACGTTCCCTAGGCAAGCTGCCCGGTTTTGATCAACACATAAATTTATTTTTGCTACAACTCAGTACACAGGCTGTTTCTATCATGTCTGTCAGGGAGCACTAGAGAGAAGAGTGGAAATGGGGTGGACAGTGATGAGCTTGTTGGGAGGGAGGAGCACGGAGTTCAATGACCCCAACCAGGGTCACAGCCAGGGGGAATTCTCTGCCACAAACAAGGGTGTGGCTTTGAGCCATGGAAGAGGGCTCTCAGGTCAGCCAATGGAGTGTCTCAGAGAGGGACTCAGAAGAGGCTGATCCCAGGAATAGCAAGGCCACCCCTGTTTTTACAAAGATTGAGACTATTAATGGTGGCAGTGATTGACCTGTGATGACTACTGACTGTGTCAGTGTTGTTGGGACCACATTTCTCATATTTAAAAGGGGACTACAAAGGGCCTGGGGGGCTCAGTGGGTTAAGCATCTCACTCTTGATTTTGGCTCAGGTGGTCTCAGGGTCGTGAGATGGAGCCCTGTGTCAGGCTGGTGCAGGCATCACTCACCAGGCTCACCAGGGCAGTTAGCCCATGGCCCCAGGGGGAGATGGGACAGCCACCATGCTCCCTGCTTGTGCTCCTTGGGGTCTGCTAACATTTGGCACAAGGGCTGGTAGCTGTCTTGTTGGCCCTTTGTCCGGCTTTGCTATCTGGCATCATGGCCTTCCACTCATCAACCTCTCTTCTGCCCTGGTGGCTGTGCCAGCTGCCCCCGTCTGGCAGGACTGAGTGTCAGCTGAGAGGGCTGGCTCTGAAGTCCTGGCCATTGGCTTCCGGTAAGGCTGTGGTGCTTGGTCCTCCTGGAAGTCTCTCCTCTGCAGCCTTTGGCCTGAGGTTGCCACCACCCTTCTGTTGCCAAATCCAGCTGCCGTTGATAAGATGAGCGTCTGATGCCCAGAGGCTCCATTCCACTCCCTGATCAGCATTCCGTCCTGGAAACCCACTTGGCCTTTACTTTGTGCTGTTCTGGAGTTCATTTTGGAGAGGGGGCTGTGTCAGTAGAGAGAAGGAGGGAGCAGGAAGAGCCAGTCACCTAAAGAAAGCCCTGTCCACACACAATTTATCCTTCACATGTCCGAGTCCCACGTACTGTCCAAAGTGAGGGAAAGAGGCTCTGATTCCTGCTCCATGGAAGACCTATAGCTGGGTCTTTCCTCAGTCTGTTGATGACTTCATGGCAAAAAGTTGGGGTAGTTGGGAAGAGAGGCTTAAGTCCACTGGGGGGCAAAAAGAGATCTTTCTTCTTATGGAACATATGGTTTCCTGGGAGCAAAGGATGTGTGGTCAAATCAGCACTCAAGTAGATGCATAATCATTGGGTGATCCTGGGCGAATTTCTTGACCTTTCTGTGCTTCCATTCCTTCATCTGTGAAATGGAGAAAATCTGTACTTGACAAAGTTGTTGTGAGGGTTGCATGAGTTATGTAAAATATTTATACAGGCTACATAGCAATTCATCAACGATAGCCTCTTTCTATGCTGCCAGCTTTCCTTCCTAGCTTTTAATTGATTAATAACTATTGGCTTTTTTTAATTTTTCCCCAAATCTTCAACTGACCCAGGTTAAAGCCAACCAATTCAATTGTTCCTAGAATTATGACTTTTCTCTGTACTTTTTCAAACACTTAAGACACTGTACTAGGCTAAGGCATTTTCTTCTGCTGATACATTATTTAGTTTACCACCAAAGAAAGTTTTAATAATTAATTGCTCTCCTATATTGGACCAGGGGCCATCCATGCTTCACCTACCACCAGTAATGTGGTCCTCACTTGGAGCTGACCAGAGGGTGATCCAGCTCTAGAATCTCATCTTAACTTTCTTAAACAACTTGACCTAGATGCAAGTTGGGCTCTTCCTAGATGTAGACTCTGAGATGAAGATTAGTATGCAAAATGTTTAGGGGGAAATTCTTAGGATTGATACTTACAGACAAGGTGAAGGCAGCAGGACTGGGCAGAGGGAGAAGTTGCTCTATGATGCATCCCGTGTGTTTGGAAATGCAAAACAAAGCTTTATCAAGCTGCAGGTGATTTCTGAAGCAGGACCGGCCCTTTAGGAATGTCCTGAGTTAGGAGGAATGGACAGGATCCTTATATTCTTGTAGTAACCAATCACTGAATGTAGGCCTCTTCAAGAAGGGAACCTGACCTTAGCAAGGTGGCTGTCTTCAACACAGGGTCTTTCTAAGGACAGCTGGTATTTCCAAGGACTCTAAATTTCTAAGGTCTCTGAAGAGTTTCAGCTGGTACCACTCTCAGCAGCTGAGATGTAAGTCCTCACAACTGAATGTGGATCTCAGTAGATTAACAAGCATCCCATACCACCAGTGAGAGATTATTTGCATGAGATTTCAAAGACAAAAAAAATACACTATTATTCTTCTCTGACAGCTGCCACGTAGGCAAGTAAGCACTGGCAAACTGTAGATGTGAGTTTTTATCAGTGGCCTTTGGGGATTTCCTGAAAATTGCCTAGTTGTTGCCACTAGTAGCTGAGATCATCAGGAATGGCATCTTGGGATTTCTCCATTTTTGGATTCACAGAAAGCAAGCATGGACCTTCTTGATCTTCAATCCTCCAACATTCCAGCATTTAGTTACACGAGCTTCTAAGTCCTTATGCTAGTTGTGCTCCTCTTGCCTAAAATATCTAGTACTTAAAATACCTAAAAATATTTTGTAACTATCACTTAATTTTCTGACCTAACATGTACTAGTACAGGTGCCTCATCAAGAATTATACCTAAGGTAAGAACAAGTGGGCACTTCTAAATAACCTCTCCAATAATCAATTAATACAGATCTTTTGAGGATCTAACATGTTCCCAACACAGTGATAGATCCTGAGTGCTAGAGTCAGATAAGAATGCATTTGGGAGAGTCAGAAAAGATAATTCAATAGAAGTGTTAAGGGTAGGCAAGCAATGTGTGGGTGGTGGGGTGAGGGTACTAGAGTCAGAGAATTGCGGGGCTGAGCAGCTATGCCAATGTTCCTGAAATTGCTGAGATTTGAAATTGTCCCTGAGAGGAAAAAAGCTGACAGGAAAAAAAAAGTGAACATCTTTTAATGTAACACATGGAGCATTTGCTGTTGGCCACTTCTCATTCTTCCATCTTTTTCTTTCCACTCGTTTTCACCAACTTGATTTTCCACTAATACCAAGCTGCTTATAGTTCTGCATAAGTCAAGTGTGTGTCTCATCTTTTTTCTTTTCCCAAGCTGTCATCTCTGCCATAACCAATTTTCCCCTCTATTCTGTCTTTAAAATGTAGTTTGGGTAGCAGTGAAAATGGCAGAGTACATTCCTCTGAAAATTCTCTCCTCCATAAAAGCAATGGACACACTGGTGAAAATTGCAAGAATGACCATTTTCAGAGGTCTTGAGCTTAATCAAAGACTTGTAGTAATCCAGGAAGATTTTGTTTTGTTTTGTTTTTTCAAGAAAAATAGAATAGTCTCAGTAAGAACAGAGAAATTTATGGTAACTTGATCTAATGCCACCACCCCTTCCCAGCTCCACAATAGTCTTCGAACCAAAAGCCACAGTCAAGTGAAAACCAGCAACCTGGCAGCCACCGGCAGGGGATGTTTAGATATCATTAGCTTATCAGCAGATGAGACTGATGATTTGGGCTGAGACCAGATTCTAAAGGACTTTACATGCTCCATTACTGATTTGGCATTTTACCCTGAAAGTAATAGAGAGTCATGCAAAGACTTTGGTCTTAAATCTCCATTTCTGGATTATTATTATTATTATTTGACATGCAAAGTTTTATTCCAGAGTGGAAGCCAGGTGAGAGCATTTGTTGAAAATCATCAGAGGCAATTTTTTAGTATCTTGGCTGCTTGAAGCTATGAATAACTATTGGGGTAAACAGTAAGTTAACCAGAAAGCTTAAAAATAAATCTGGGGATAAGATATCCATAGGGTTTTTGAGAGCTCAAACATATTCCCAAGAATGTAATAAGGCCATGTACATGTTTAGGGATGTGCGCATGCCCAGAAAAGAGCTGACAGGGGCACCTGGGTGGCTCAGTGGGTTAAAGCCTCTGCCTTCGGCTCAGGTCATGATCTCAGGGTCCTGGGATCGAGCCCCACATCGGGCTTCCTGCTCGGCAAGGAGCCTGCTTCCTACTCTCTCTCTACCTACTTGTGATCTCTCGATCTCTCCCTCTCCCTCTGACAAATAAATAAATAATTTTAAAAAAAAAAGAGCTGACAAGGCCCTACTCTTTCCCCTCTGGCTGGCCTTGAGTCACTCTACAAACAGGAAGTGAAGGCTAAGGCAGAGTTTTGAGTTGCCAGGGTGAGTGTTGAAAGCACATTCCACAATGCACACAGAACGCCCCAACAGAAACTGGGAGACTTAACCATTCATGTGTTTAAGGAAATCTCTGACCAAATCTTTATCTGACCATTAAGCTAACTGAATAGAGACCTCAGTGGCTGCACATGACAAATACAGAGTTTTCTGAATTAGCTCAGAAAAATCACTAAGAGACAAAAATAAAACAATAATCCTGAGGAATGGGGAGAATCTTATTTCCAGAGCTGTCCTGTCTTTTTTAATTTATTTAAATTGTCCAGTTTTCTACAACAACAGCAAAAATGTATGACATCCAGAAAAACAAGACTGTATGACCCATATACAAGTAAAAATGCAGTCAATAGAACAGTTCTGAGGAAGCCTAGACATTGAAATTATTAGACAAAACTTCAAAAAGATTTAAATCATCTCTTATAAATATGTTAAAAAAACTAAAGGGGCCATGTCTATAAAACTAAAGGAAAGTATGAGAATGATATCTGACCAAACGGAGAACACTAATACAGAGATGGAAATTATAAAAAGGAACCAAATAGAAATTCTGGAAACAAAAAGTACAATAATTGAAATGAAAAATTGCCTAGAGTTTCAGTAGAAAATCTGAGAAAACATGAAAGATTCAGCAAACTTGAAGACAGGACAATTGAAATTATCCAGTCTAAAGAACACCAGTGAGAAAAGAATGAAGAAAAGTGAACAGGGCCTAAAGACCTGTAGGACACCATCAAGGGGACAAAGACTGCATTACCATAATGACCCAGCAATTCCACTCCTATGTATATACGCAAATGAATTGAAAGTAGGGACTCAAACAGAGACTTGTATGCCAATCTTCAGTGCAGCATTACTTGCGATAACCCAAAGACAGAAACAAAGTGGGTGGGGAGAGGAGAGAATGAGGAATTAGTATTTAATGGCCACAGTTTTTGTCTGAGATGATAAAAAAAAAAAGGTGTGGAAATGGATAGTGATGATGGTTGTACACCACCACAAACGTGCTTAATGCCTCTGAATTACACATTTAAAAATAGTTAAAATGGGGCGCCTGGGTGGCTCAGTAGGTTAAAGCCTCTGCTTTCGGCTCAGGTCATGATCTCAGGGTCCTGGGATCGAGGCCCGCATCGGGCTCTCTGCTCAGCAGGGAGCCTGCTTCCCCCTCTCTCTGTCTGCCTCTCTGCCTCCTTGTGATCTCTCTCCCTCTGTGAAATAAATAAATAAAATCTTTAAAAAAAAATAGTTAAAATGGTAGAGCTCATGTTACGTATATTTTACCACATTTTTATTTAAAGGGATGATGTACTGATACATGATAAAACATGGATAAATTTTGACAACATCATAGTAAGTGAAAGCCAAAGAAGACCACATTTTGTATGATTTAATTTCCAGGAAATGTTCAAAATAGGCAAATTCATAGAGGCAAAAGATGATTGCCAGGGGCTGGTGGGGAGGGGAAAATGGGGAGTAACTGCTAATGGGTACAGTGCTTATTTTGGGTGATAAAAATACTCTCAAATTAGATAGTGGTTATATATTTTTTAAGATTTTATTTATTTGACAGAGAGGGTGAGAGAGCACAAGTAGGGGAAACAGCAGAGTGAGAGGGAGAAGCAGACTCCTTGCTGAGCAGGGAGTCTGATTCGGGGCTCAATCCCAGGACCCAGGGATCATGACCTGAGCCGAAGGCAGACAGTTAATTGACTGAGCCACCCAGGTGCCCTGATAGTGGTCATAGATGTACGACACTGTAAATCTACTGAGACCCACTGAATTGTTAATGTTAAAGGTGTGAATATTATGATATGTGAACTATATCTCAATAAAAAATGAAACTAATAAAATACACTATAATCTTATGTCTATCATCACTTTCTCCAGAAATTTTCCCCACCTTTTTTCCATTTCTCCAGGTTGGGTTTCAGTAACACTTTTCTGTGATCTCACAATTTCTTATGAATGATTTGACAATTATGTATGTTATCTTTTTGAAATCTCACGCTCCATTAGTAGACTATGACCTCTGTGAAGGCAAGACATAGTGCTTATTTATCTTGGAATTACCAAAAGCTAATACAGGATTGAATACTATAGGAGCTCAGGAAATAGTGGCTGCATTAATAAAGAAAATAAACTTTTATTTTATTTTTTTAATTTTTAAAAAGACTTTATTTATTTGAGAGAGAGAGAGAGTAAGAGAGAGCATGTGAGCAGGGGTAGGGGCAAAGGGAAAGGGAGAACCTTCTCCCTGTTGAGTGGGAAGCCATCCTAGGCTGGGCTCCATCCTAGGACCCCAAGAATATGACCTGAGACGAAGGCAAATGCTTAACCAACTGAGCCACCCAGGTGCCCAGAAAATGTTCTTTTAAAGAGAACACATTTCTGTCCAGAGACATGTTTCTCGTTTCAAATTGGGTTCCTTGGGAAAGCAGACTCTGAAAGAAGATTTGCATAAAGGAGGTTTACTGGGGAGTGTTCTTAATTTGGGCATATATGGGGGAAGTGAAGGAAGGACAATTGTGGAGAGGTAGTTTACCCTCAATGAAATCATGACCAAAGCTTTAGCCAATCTTTAGGGAATTTGATGACTTTCAGAGCTGTCTGCCTTAGGGGCAATGGACCAGTTCTTTATACCCTCCTGATCAAGCAGCAATTGGACGTACAGCGTCCTTTGGGAGAAGGCATGAACGTGGGTAAAGCAGATCTGCCTCCACCAGCCCAGCAGCTCAAGGAACAAGTGAATACCTATAGAGACATCAAGGCACCATAGTTTTACCTGCTGCTTAGCTCTGCTGTAGTTTGTCCCATGGTGCTGGATCAATGTGGGATCGAGGCACCATAGTTTTACCACACTGCTTAGCTCTGCTATGGCTTGGCCCGGGATGCTGGATCAATGTGGGATCACCCGAGGGAGGTATAGTGAGAAGGAAAGCATGGGGTCAGACCCTTTGATTTCCACCTTGAGTCTTCTTGTTTGTATCAGAGTTTATCTTCCTTAGGCCTGTTTCTTCTTCCATGGCAAGGCAATATTCCTACCTACACACTAGAACAAGTTGCCGATGTCCTGGGATAACGTGGAAGTGAGGTCAAAGTTGAGTGGACTATGGTCAGGAAGGAAATCCAGTACCTGTGATTCCCCATAAGGCCAACTACACCATGCTCCCTCCACCTAACCCACCCAGAATCTCCCAGATTTCTGCTGAAAGAGAACATAACAGGTCTAGTTGCCTTTCCAGGGTACTGAGAAATTGATCAACTGTGTTTTGAGTTAGTTGGACCCCTGATAAGGATTTTGCATCAGGTGGACATTTGTTCTGTTCTTTTTTTCTGACAGTGGTCAATGAGGAATCATGTGGAAGAAAATTATGTCATTTTTCATCCTGGTATCAAATTGTACATGAGTTAGTGACTTGTTAGGGAGAAAAAAATGAGTCAATAGTCTATAGTAAATCACTGTGAGTGTTATGAGGAGTCTCAGCACCAGAGATGTAAAGACTCTTGAGTGATGGGCTTCCAATCTCTACATTCAAGCAAATGGCTCTCAAAGGGGACACACTGGAGGTGGGAAATTTATCAGAATCACAGGGTGAAGGTGAAGCTCATGTAGTTTGAAAAAGCATCACGTGCTCTCTCCCCATAGACAGGTTTTATACAAAATTTTTGTCTGTTGCAGATGTGCAGAGAAGGACTCTTCTTCTTCTCAAATCTTTGAGAGAGTGGGACTCAAAGATTTTTAAAAAATGGTTTGAGAAGTAGCTTTAGGAGCAAATATCTGAAGCTAAAGCTACTGATTGGAAGTTTTTATCTTTATCAGCTACATTTCACATAAAAATGACACACTGGTTCTTTACGAAGCCTTAAGCTAAGTAATGCAGTTACGTCCTGCTATAAATGAAAGTTCCAGAACCACTGGTAGACAGCCTCTCAAAACTAAGGATGGGAAAATGCTAACAGACTCTGAAGAGTGTTGCAGGTTTGCTCATAAGTTAAAATCACCCGGATTTTTTGACAAGTCTTGGCGAATTTGGATGTATCACTGAAGGAGATGAATACCTGTCATCTTGGAGACTCCAATGATGTCCAAACTTTCCTTTAAAGCCTAGAGTAAAGAATGAAATAAACAGCTCTTTCAGGACAGATTCCCCACAGGTAGGTAAGGAGATAGCCTTGCTCCCAAGACCATTATCTAAAGTTTCTGTGACTCAAATCCAGTCTCCACTGTGGAGTGGCTGCTGTGACTAGCAGCCCCCAACAACGCCAAGGCTCACATTCCAAGCTCCACGGTAAAGAGATCTGCGGGTGAAAGCAGATTTACTCACATTTCCAGCAACAGCGTTTCTCAAGGTTTATCAGCTTAGGAAATGAATGTAGACTATTTCCTTGGTGTCACGGGCAGTGAGGAGCATGGATTTCAGGAGCAATTACTAGTCTACAGGTTAACCCTTTCCTTATGAATGAGGAACACGAAAATAATTTCCACTGTGGTCTATTTGGTCAATACGTGTTTGTACGGTTATATACATATATGTACATAATCACATACACACATATATGTATATAAAACATATATATGATGTATATAAATCTCTTAATGAAATGTATATTTTCCACATCTATGAAATGTTTCCTGCTAGTTTTTTGAAAAACTGCCTAAGTGGATCTCATGCTACCAAATACACATTGAGATATTTGTAACCAATTTGATTTCTCTTTTTTCTTTTCTTTTCTTTTCTTTTTTATTTTATTATTATTATTATTATTTTTTTGCTTTCTCATGACCTGGAACAGGGGACAACCCACTACCTGCTCTGCTCTTGAGTGGCCTGTGTACATTTTGAAATGGTGGGAGAAAAATCAAAGAAGAGTAATAGTTCATAACACATGAAAATCGTGTGAAATTCCAAATTCAGTGTCCACACATAAAGTTTTATTGGACACACCATTTGTTTACAGATTGAGTGAGTGGTTGCAACAGTGACCATAGGGTCCGTAAAGCCAATGACAGAAAAAGCTAGCAGAGCCCTGGACTAGAGCATTTCTCTATTTGTTGCTGGTCTTTTTAGGGCTTCCTTAAACCCCTGCTCCACTGAAGACAAGATCATTGCAATCAGACAGAGCAGCCGGAGTACACCTCTATCAATATAACCAGACTTACTCTGCTTCAAGTAACACCCACTTACAGGTAAAGAGCACTTAGCTGGTCGCATCTGACCGCACTATTTACTTTATAAGAACTACTGAATGCTCCTGGCAGGTGAATTCTCACCATTTAATTTCTTTTTGGAGACAATCAGATTTGTAATCAACAGGTTTGTTTAAAGTGAGATAATAACTGCTATCGGCAAAAAAATAGAGAGAGAGAGATTTTCTTCTAAAAGTTAAAAAAATCCCTTAATTAGTAAGTTAGCTGTAGAAAAACAAAACAAGGAATGATACTAACTGTTGCATTCTGCTTTAAAGTAAAATATTGTTGGACCCAGAAGACATTGAAGAGGAGAAGTAATTAACTCAGCACGGTAGCTCAGGAAAGGCCCAGAACTCTAAACAAAAAATTATATCAGGTATTATCCTTCGTTTTAACTCTCTGAACTGTTTTGTGGGAGGGAGTTGGTTGCGGAAGGAAGCAAGGCAGAGGCCCTTGACCGGAGCGATGAAATGCCAAAGAACAAATACAGAGCTCTCTTAATGTTTTGAAAAAAAGATACTCACTTAAATATGGTCAACCGATCATTTCAATGATCCTTTTTCTTTTGAAACATACAGTTTCACATACATCATTTCACATACAGTTGTAAGTCATTTGCCCATTTCCCCAGTGGTAACTTCTTATAAAACCATAGTATAATATCACAATGAGGATATTGACATTAACACAATTCGCTGTTTTTATTCAGATTTTCCCTGTTTGGGTTGTGTATGTGTGTGTGTGTCTGTGTTTACTTCTCTGCAATTGTATCATGTGTAGGTTTGTGTATCCACAAGGCAAAATACAGAATAGTCCAGTTCCCACAAGGATCCCCCTCCTGCCTGTTAAGAATCGTACCCATCTTTCTTCCACTCCATCGCCAACATCCCTAACTCGTGACAACCACTAATCTGTTCTCCCCTTCTAAAGTGTTGATCTTTTAAGAATGTCACATAATGGTATCCTGCAGTATGTAAGCTTGTGGGACAGTCATTTGTCACTCAGCATAATCCTCTGGAGATTCAATCAGGTTGTTGCGTGTACCCAGAGCTCATTCTTTTTCTATTGCTCGGTGGTACTCCATGACATGGGTTTTGGAATGCTGAACCAACCCCACATAAATGGAATAAATCTCATTTGGTCATGGTGTAATATCTTTGTCTATATGGTTGGATTCGATTTGCTAGTATTTTATTATGGGTTTTTGCACCTAAGTTCATGAGAGCTATTAGTCTGTAGTTATGTTAATTTTTTTTTACTTTCTTTGTCTGCTTTTGTTATCAGGGTAATACTAGCCTCATAAAATAAGTTAGAAAATTTCTCTCCTTTTCTATTTTTTGGAAGATATTGTGTGAAACGGGCACTAATTCTTTGTGATTCTTCTACCAGAGTCTTTGCTAATACGCTGTAATGAAACCATCTGGACCTGGAGATTTCTTCTCCAGAAACACTTTAACTAAAAGTTGCATTTCTTTAATGGCTATGTAACTCTTCAGATTATTTTATCTCAGTTGAGGTTTGGTGGTATGTGGTTATGGAGAAAGTGGAGAGTTTTTCTAAGTTGTCGGATCCATGAGTGTAGAACATTTGTTCAGAGTCCCTCATTATGTCTTCAGTGGCTGCAGGATCCATAGTGATGGTCCCTGTTTCATTCCTGATATTGGTAATGGCTGCCTTCTCTCTTTTCATTATTGTTTCAAGTCTTACTAATGATTTGTTAATTTTAATCCTTTTTTAAAATAAACATTTTTTTCATTAAATTCTGCAACAGAGGAAAATTGTACTTTTTTGTTGTTGTTGTGGCTTGAATTACATTCATTTCTGCTGTTATTATTATTTTCTTCTGTTTGCTTTGGGCTTATTTTGGATTGCTTTCTCCAAGTTTCTTGTAGTAAGAATTTAGATTATTGATTTGAGATCATCTTCGTTTCTAACATGAGTATTTAATGCTATAAATTTCCCTCTCTGCATTTAGTTGTAGTGTACAACCTTAAGCCTTGTATTTTCATTTTCATTTAACTCTGTATTTGTTATGTCCATTGAGATTTCTTGCTTGGTCCATCAGTTACATAGAAATGTGTTGTTTCATTTCCACACGTCTACAGATTTTTCTGTTGTCTTTCTCATGTTGATTTCTAGCTTGAATCCATTGTGGTCACAGAACAAACTCTATGCTTTCATGCTTCTAAATTTATTGAAGTTTGTTTTATGGCCCAGATATGGACCATATCTTATGGCCCAGATATGGACCAGATATCTTAGTGAATATTCTATAGGCACTTGCAAAAAATGTGTATTTTGCTGTTGTTGGGTGGAGTGTTCTATATGTGTTAATGACATTCTGTTGTTCGATTAAGGTATTCTGGACTTCTACATTCTTGTCGATTTTCTGACTCATATATCTATCACTTTCTGAGGGGACAGTGATGAAGTCCCCAAGTAGAATCATGATTTGTCTATTTAATCTTTCAGCTTCATTGATCCTTGCTTCATGTATTTTTTTTAAAGATTTTATTTATTTATTTGACAGAGAGAGATCACAAGTAGGCAGAGAGGCAGGCAGAGAGAGGGGGAAGCAGGTTCCCCGCTGAGCAGAGAGCCCGATGCAGGGCTTGATCCCAGGACCCTGAGATCATGACCTGAGCTGAAGGCAGAGGCTTTAACCCGATGAGTCACCCAGGTGCCCCATGCTTCATGTATTTTGAGAATTATGTTATTTGGAGCATACACATTTCAAATCACTACGTCTTCCTAGTGGATTGATTGATCCTTTTTATCATTTTGTTCCTCTTTGTCTCTAGTAACTTTTCTCTGAAATCTAATTTCTCTGGTATTAATATAATAACTCTTGCTTAATTTTTTTTCTAAAGTCAATGTTTGCTGAGGTATTTTTTTCCATCCTTTTACTTGTAACCTACCTGTGTCATTGAAGTTGAAGCGAGTTTCTTTAAAAAAAAAAAAAGGTCATTTTTCCCCCACTCACCTAAACTCTGTTGATTGTCTTTTCCCACTCTGGTTGTGATTTCCTGGTTCTTATTATGATGGCTGATCTTTAATTGTATCCTGACTGTTTTGACTATTATGTTAGGAGACTCAATCCTATCTAAATATTCCATTTTAGCAAGTAGTTGCCCCGTCTAAGTGTAGCGTGCCGTTCCTGGCCTACTTTGTGGGATGGGATTCCAATCACAATTTAGTTTTCAAAGCCTCTGTGATGTTATTTTGGTCAGCTGTAGCTCCACTTTCTGCCACTGTTGTTGTTTGAGACTGCAGTGGTCCACTTGGTGTCCCTAGGTAGGAGGTGGTTTTTCTGCCCCGTGAGGATAAGGAATTCTGCTGGCAACCCCATATGAGCCCAGCAGCGCCAGCAAATAAAACCCACTGGGACCCCCGCTAAAAATAAGCATTCAGGGGAGAGTGTTCTTCCTTGCTGCTCTCATATTCCCTCTCCCTCACTCTGAGACACCAGTCAGCCAGGGGTCACCAGCCAGGGGCTTTGGTTCTGGCACAACCGAAACCTGGCTCAGAAAGCACTTTCTGTCCTGTGAGCTTCAGACTTCCCTCCCAAATGCACAAGCAAGGGGATCTGGTACACAAGCCCCTGGTCCAGGAAGCACTCTCTTTCCCTAAGAGCTTACACTCCTCTATATGTACATTTTAAAGCAATTAAAAAAAAAAAAGATAAACTCTCATTTCTCTGAGATATGTTCCTTCCGATTCTTACAGAACCTTAGAAAACATCAAACTTAGGTTTGAATCACTTCCACTTTGCCCATTGAGCCATCCAGATTCTTCCCCTTTCCTCTTTTTCTTTGCCCAAAGTCCCTACTCTGATCATGTATACGTTTCCGTATTACCTTCCTCCACAAGTGCTTCCCTCTTTCTTCTCACAGCTCTTCCTGATGAATGCCCTTCCACCCTTCCTGGCTTCTTGTGCCCTTAGAAACCATTGCTTGCATGGGCTCTGTTGTTCTTGCTCATTCCTACAGTCCTGGAAACTGGAACGTTCCAGCAGCTTCTCTCCTCTCAGACTGGTCTTGTGTGGCATCTACATTCGGTCTGCCCATTTTCTCTACCAGCTACTTTGTACCTCTCACCTTTTCTGTCTCCAAGAGGTGGATGATCACACATTCCAGTGGGATACCGTGTGGTTGGTTTCAAATCCCAACTTTGCCACTTATCACCTGTCCAGCCTCAAGCAGGTCACTCAGTACCTCTGACCTCAGTTTCCCCACCCAGAAAGGAGGATGTGAACAGCATGTACCTTATAGGGCTATCGCGAGGATTAAATGTATCAGGGATGTATAAAGTCCTCATAATAGTGCCTGACCACCTATGTCAAAGCATTGTGTCAGCTACTATTATGATTACACTGTCCACTCGAGCTCACTTTCCCCTTCTTCTCCCCTTCCTTCCGGTCTGGTCTGCACACACTCTCATAAGGTTTCAATAACCTCTTTTAATCTCTCTCATCTCACCACAGTATCATCTCTTAATTTTAGCTCAGTTCTGGGTCTACCTCCCGTCAGAAGGAATCCTACACATAGCAAATGGGGAGTGGTCTTCCTTGCTATGAGCCTCCACTGCATTTCATATTGACCCAAGGAGTGGTCAGACTTCTGCTATCTGAGCAGTCAGATTGGGAGGCAAAGACCACGCCCAGGGTTTCTCCATGCTTCCCGGGCCCTGTCCCCTGTGGTACCAGCGCACTAGCTGAACACATTCACAAGCACCACCTTCCTTTAGGACACATTCCACAGTCACCTTTTGCAGATTTCAGCCTAGATGGTCCGGCCAATAGCTAGTACCGAGCACCTGGGGAAATCTCAGCTCTGCGATTGCCACAAATGCATGATGGAATTATTAAAAAAAAAAAAGAGGGTGGGACAATGGGGACAATGTCTATAATGAGGAATCCCATCAGAAGAATATATCAGTCCCCACAAATGAAACAAATCCACTTTAATCTGCTTACCAGGGTCCAAAATTCCAGGCCCTTTGCCAGGACTCTTTATGGATCAAAGTTAAGTCGGGAAATTTCATATAATTATAGCCTCGGGTGCGATTACTCTCAAAGTACAGAATTCACATAAGTTCACCAGAATTTCCCCTTTAGGCCACAATGTTTCAGTAATTTGGGTCTTTCGTAGGGGAGATAATATTTTTTGGCAGGCTGTAGGTTCTTTCCTTTTTTTAGGTGTATTTTTTTTTTCCTGCAGCCAACGCCAAGCCAAGAATGTTAACAGGCCATCAATTTGACTTTGATTTCATAAAGTGTGAGTAAAGTGGCGGCAGGCTGTGGCACTTTTGCCAGGGGGCAGCGATTAAGCAGGTTGAGAAGAGACTTGAGTAAGGCAGGGACTCACTCTGAAATGAAATTACGGGAATTTGCTCTGTCGGAGCTCTGATTCATGCAGGGATCTGAGAGGCAAGCCTAAAGATGGGGGAAACTACCTTCCTTTAAACCTCAGGCAAAGTAGCTAATAAGCCCTCTTTGCCTTGTTGGCAATATCAGAATTTTTCCAGCTCTCCTCACAAAAGGTGTCCATGATAACTGCGTCTGCAATATTTCATGTTGATGAAGAACCTTCATTTTCCACTTACCCACATATTGATTGCATATGCATATGCCCCTCAGGAACTCTTCCTGGCAATAAATTGCCGTGGTTCCTTAGGTCCTAACCTGGAGGAATTGCTTCGAGGCAGTGCTGGACCTTGACCAAGGTGCCCCCGCAGAACTGCAGGCTGGTGGGCGGGATCACCAAATCCCCAGACCAGTGTCCCAATTCGGAAGATACAGAATTTAGTGGTCAAGGGGGTCAAACCCTTCTTAACTTTTAAAAAAAACTTCCATTGGGAGATCAGCCTAGGAACTGATGCTGGCCATTGACCAGAGACATCACAAGGTCCATGAGACAGATAAAGGGACTGAGGGGTTGGGAACATGAACTCTGTTTGGAAAATCAGCGACGATACAGTGTGGCTTGAGGAAACCATATATGCAAGTCAAGTCATAAGAGATTGGGAACAAGAAAACAGTTTAAGGACAGAAAGTGAGGGCCTGGGGTAATATACAAAGAGTTTCAACCTAATTGACGGGACCCATTGAAAATTTCTCAGATTAAGTTGTAGCAAGGACTAAAATTGCAATTAAATTCTGGGTCAAATGGTCAGATTCTTTTACTCTACCTAGACTGGTGATCTCCAAGAGGACCACATCAATTACCTCCTTCAGGTATAAACAATAGAAGCATCCCAAATGAATGAGCCCGGAGTCACAATAACTTGTGACTCTATACTCTTTCTCTACATTCAGATAATTTCAAAGTGAAATCTTACACTCATTCTAGCTGTTTCTCACTTTCCGCCTGCTTTTACCTTTTTCTTTTAGCCTAAGTACAATGCCTATCCAAGCTCCCCCCCACAGATGTTCAGTGGAGAAAGAGGAAAGAAGCATGGGTCTGGTGGTGGGGGGTTTGGGGGGGGCAACGGTATGGTGTCCAGAAGCTCTGCAGCTCTTTAAAGAACAGCAGGAAAAACACTTACCTAAAAACGTCCCAGGGCCCACACTGCAGACCCCACTCCAGGGGCAGGCAGAGGGATGGAGACGCCTCCGTCAGTTGCAAGAGGAGCTCACACTCTTCAGCTAAACTTCACCAGGGAAAACAACTCTGTGACACTTCCATTGTGTTGCAGTTATTAGACCAGTAGCCCCAGCGATGCCTGGGTGGCTCAGTCAGTTAAGCATCCAACTCTTGATTTTGGCTCAGGTCATGATCCCAGGGTCGTTCGGTTAAGCCTCATGTCAGGCTCTGCGCTCCATGTGGCATCTGCTCGAGATTTTCCCCCTCGCCCTCTGCCCCTCCCTCATTCACTCTCCTTCTCTCTCAAAATAAATAAATAAAATCTTAGAAAGAAAGAAAGAAAGAAAGAGAAAGGGAAAAAAGAAAAGAGCAGCCCCATCCATCGCAGGGTCCCTGGCATGGAGCCGTGATGTGGGCGACATTTCCCTATGACCTGACCCTCTTCCTGGGCTTCTGGAAAAGCCTGACTTATGAGGAATCCCTCCTGATTGTGGAACCAGCACAGAGAATGCAAGAGTGCAGGCCGAGGTGGTATTTGGAGACAGCATGGGGTACCGAGGTGCTGGGAAAGAAAGTCGCGTGTAGCATTGACCTGGAAACTCAGGAAGCAGATTTGGGCACAAAGGGTTAGCAGCTCCCCTCCTTTCTCTCCATGGGGTTCTGAGCTGTGGGGACCAGCAGGTGGAGGAGGAGTGCCAGCACACCGGTGACCAGGTCGGGCAGAGTTCTGAGGACACTAACTTTTGAAATGATGTGAACACAGGGACGAGGACATGAGGAGCTCTAAGTGCCGATCCCCATTCTCAGGGCTTTAGCTGGATTACCTCCTCCAGCTTCACCTGCAAGCCAGGTCCCATCACTGGGTCCCTTTCACATATGGGGACACGGGATAAAAAGGGGTTATTATGTGAGTCACTGACATTTCCAAGGTAAGTGAATGCCAGAATCTGTCTGTCGATTTGCCTATCTCTAGAAAGCATGCCGATCACTCCTGCTGAGGGAACCAGCAGGTGGCACAGAGAGGAAAGTGTAGAGGAAAAATCTAGGTTGTCATGGGATAGCCTTCTTTCCAGACCATGTTTGGGCAGCATCTTGGTTTAGCATCCTCCAACATGGCTTTTTGGGACCCTTTATATATTTAAAAAAAAAAAAGTCGGTCTGTTTCCCACCTGCTCCTGCTCCTGGTTCAAACTGCCTCTGTCGCACACGTGTGTTTGCGTGTGAGGGTGCATTCCTTCAGGGCCGGGAGACACACCCTGTGTGGGTAAGCAGTCTGGGCCGACGGGTCCCAGACGATTCTCCTGCTTGGTGTTCGTTTTCATTTAGGAAAATGTTAAGTTATCTAAACTCGACCCATCATCCCTGATAAAAAGCTCATCGGTGTCTTCCTCTGAACGCAGCCGGCATCTGGCGGGCCCGTCCGCATCACGGAATGTAGAGACCCTTCCGTGCTACAGGGGTAGGGAGACGCGGGCAGGGGTGAGGGGTAGCTGTGAATATGATCACACAGTTATGAATGAGGCCTCCATCTATGAGACCCACGGCGTCAGCATCCCTCCTCCAATACTGCCCAGGCCCAAAGGACCTGTTACTCCATTTCCCTTTTTATTAAACTAGCAAGAAAATTCAGTGATTTTCAAAAGGCAAAGGAGAGAGCTCATGGGACACGAAGCCATTTGACCCTTGAGTTAGAGCCTCAGACTGCCCGAGACGTGGCAGAAATAAACGGTATTATGCTTGGAATCAATCTTAACCTTACCAATAAAGGAGTTTTAAAGAACCATGGGGTAAGCTGACGAGGTAGCTAAAAGAAAAGAGGCAGGTACATTTTGAGTTGGCAGTGGGAATGAATGGGCCCCTGGCACAAGGCTCACCCCAGGACCCCCAGGGCAGTGCGGAAGGATGCAGAGTTAGGGACCAGGTCTGGAGAAATAGAGCCGTCAGGAAGGCTTTATCTCCACTGTGCTGCCTGCCCTGCAAACACTGCCGCCACCCCGTCCATTGTCCATATCATCTCAGGGGCGGGGGTGGGGGGGC
>LNAC01001891.1:48564-76520 GCA_002007465.1 Ailurus styani
TGTGCTCTGCCGGCAGATGGAGGCGGGGGCAGGGGGCGGGTTTCAGCCTCCCACCTGGAGGAGACGCAGTGATGAAAGCACACGCAGACACGGATTTGCTCAGCTGAAGTCCTGGGACGGCCCTCTCATCATCCCTCACCCTCCACCAGGGCCGTGTGTCTGCGGGAGAGGCACAGAACCCAGAAGGTGAGTTGCCGGACTGCTCTCTCCCAAGAACGGGATATAGCTCAGACCATCTAGATGGAAGGAAGTTGATTTATTATATGCTAGGAATGCAGCAGGCTGGGCCCTGGGACTTAATTCTTCCCAGAGGAATTCCGGTGGAGAAACTGCCTTCTATTCCGAGTGTCAGGAAAATAAGGGATATGTATTTTAGGGAAAATCAACATTTTAAAACTCCAGGGGCCCAGTGGGGATGTTGAAGGAGGCCTTTCAAACAAAGCTGTACAGACCCTACAAGGGGTGTGGGCAGGCCTGGGGCAATGAAGCCTCTTTGCTAGGTTTTGTTTTGTTTTAAGATTTTATTTCTTTATTTGTCAGAGAGAAAGAGAGCACAAGCAGGGGGAGCAGCAGGCAGAGGGAGAAGGAGGCTCCCTGCTGAGCAAGGATGTGGGGCTCGATCCCAGGACCCTGGGATCATGACCTGAGCCGAAGGCAGACACTTACCCAGCTGAACCACCCAGGTGCCCCTCTTTGTAAGGTTAGAAGGAACCAGCTCAAAGCCCTCTTCTAGGCCCCACAGAGAACCCATCACCTTTCTAAGATTCTGTGGCTGGGATTTTGCAACCTCAGATGTCTCTGGTCCTCGGCAGCCACTCTCAACTGAACACCTGCCATCCACTGCATGAAATCTAGCCCTTTATGTCTACCCTGGTCTCAACAGAAATGCGTGGCTTTCCTAGATTCTCACCCAAGGCCTTTGTACGAGACGGGAACATACCTTGGAGGGGTTTCAGTAGCAGCGATGTTAGGAACTTAAACATTAGGCTTCAGGAGTCCTAAACCTGTGCCCTCGCAGCCTCCCCCTGACTCGGGGCAGCCCATGCTCTGACATGACCATCAGGCAAGGACTCCCTTCCCATGCTAGCCACCTCCTTCCTCCTCTGGCTTCGATTAAGAACCCAGAGAAGGGGAACGCCTGAGTGGTTCAGTCGTCAAGCGTCTGCCTTTCACTCAGGTCATGATCCCAGCACCCTGGGATCGTGCCCTGGCCTGGGATTGAGCCCCATATGGGCTCCCTGCTCAGTGGGGAGCCTGCTTCTCCCTCTCCAGCGCCCCATGGTTGTGTTCCCTCTCTCTCACTATCTCTCTCTGTCATAAATAAATAAAATCTTAAAAAAAAAAAAAGAATCCAAAGAAGGAATTTCTTTCCCAATAACATAAGGTAGAGGACACTGTTTCTGTCTTCAACCGCCTGAAATCCAGTTGAAAAATCATTTAATAATTAACAGCGCAGCGTGGAAAGAGAACAGGCTGAGATCTAGAATTGTCAGCCCGGTCTCCTCACTCCATCCCAGTGAGCGGGGTGACCTTGGACAAGTCACTCCCCCCTTGGTTCCTTACTGTGGAGGATGGGTCATGCCACACAATGTGGACAGCGGTTACAGGGGTGAAGTTATATGTTTAAAATGACCAACACAGTGCTCGTTTCTTGGCAGACAGCAATAAACGCTCGGGATTTTCTATGAATTCTTCAAACGTCTAGCGTAGAGTTGATGCGTATACAATGTTGGCTACCTTCCTAGGTACAATGTAGCACTAAATAGAAGCATAAGCAGCACATTGAAATGGTGTAGGATAAAGAGCACCCCTTCCCCCCCATTAAAAAGTCCTCTAAAATAAAACAAGAACGCATTCCACAGAAGAGATCAAAGACGAAACAGGTCCCGTGTCTCCTGGCGCAGCGGAGGACGTGCCCTCAGCCTTCCTCTGGCAGGGAGTGACTTGAGGCCGAGGATCATATCACACATCAACGTTCGTCAATAGTTTGCTCAAAGGAAAGGCAATCCGGAATGCGACGAAACCCTGGGGGGAAAGCCGCTCTTCCCTCCATTTCTATTCACCCCTCCTTCTTCTTAACCTCATGCTTTCTGTCCTTGGCAAGATCTTACTTTTTGCTTAAACAACGGTGGTGCCAGTTCCGGAACCAAGAGCGCTGACCCTGAAATTTCAACCCCATTCGGAAACTAGATGAGAAACAATAATGTATTCTGAGGAAGTGATGTCTCCGATTGGCTTTGGCTCTGTCAGATCCAGACCTTAGACAAGCCTGGTGAGGAGGGACCGAGACCCAGAAACTCAACACTCGCTGAACGAGACGGACCTGGGGTCAGGGGAGCTTGACAGTTAGTGAGGCCAGGCAGGCAGAGGTGCAGAGACCCGGGGTCCCACGGGGGGCCGACCAAGCAGGCAGTCAGCACTGGGGGTCCCACAGGTGGTGTCATTGCACAGACAGAGCCTGGTGACAGGGACACCCCGCAGACAGTAGAGCTTCGTGCTGAGATCTGCCCACAAGATGCAGACCCCAGCCCCCAGAGAGTTCTAGAGAGACAGGAAGGTAACATCCCAGCTTTGGGGAAACTGAGGAGTGAGCGGATGATCAGGGAAAGCAAAAGCAAAAACAAAAAGACAAGTATAGGAAATAAACCGGGACTCACTCCAGATCCCTGACCTAAGATGAGGATCAATTGTAGAAACAAAACCTGAGCCGTATGGGTGAAACTAAGACTCAGAGCAGAAGGCAGCACGAAGGTGGGACGGAATCCCCACAGGTAGCTAAACCACGGCCCGGGCCCCTCCTGCAGCCAGCAAAGCGCCGCAGAGGCAGGGGCCCGGCAAGCGAATCCGGGGGCAATCGGGACACACCCACCCATCACAGCCCCTGCCCAAGAATTTTGCCAGAAATGTCACCTCTAGACAATGAGGAGCAGGCTGCAAAATCAAAGGCTCTCCCACTCGGGACAAGCCCCGCGGTCAGGTGCGTGCACCCCTTTGCGAGCCTTTATCGCGGGTGTGGGTCACTTCCGTCACTTCTGTCCAGCGGCTGCTCCTGCAGTCCGAGGATGAGAGAGACCGTAACCTGAACTTCAACAAGTAAACTGAATGCTTGAGCTGGACCTCACTCTTGAGGACAGGGAAGACGAAAAAGGACTCTCCTCGTTTCTCAAAGTGCGGCCATGGAGCACGCCACCGGCATCAGGAAATGGACATGGAAAGTTCTGGGACCTGCACTGAGCTGGAAACTCTGGGGTGGGGACAGGGAGCGACAGTCAAGCCGGCACCCGGGACTGAAGCTCTGCTTAGGGGGTGGGCACGATTCGCACTGCAAACCCTGCCTTCTGTCCCTCGGTGCAGGGCCACGCCGGGGGCCTGAGAGCCATGCGTGGGGGCGGAGCGGGAGGGAGGGGGAGTCGTCTGTGCTTGCTCGTCCACTTCTGCTGCCAAGAGCAAGCAACCCGGGGACCCTGTGACGTTCCCACCTCAAACTCTGCATCCGAGGAAGTGAAGGGAAGCAAATTATCCCGGCGTGGGTCTGCATTAAGCGGAGCTCAGAATGTTTCCTCCAGATCCACCTGTTTAAGACAGAAGCACGTAAATACATGCTGTTGTTGCCCCTTCCGCCCACGTCCCGGCTCACATCCCCTTTTGGGGCGCGGCCATCACAGATGTTGGAGTCGCGTTCAGTGTCACCGAAGCATGAACGCTGATGTCGACCAGTTAAAGGGAAATGATTCTATTTCCTCCTTCTGTAGGCGCTGAAAGGAACATTGAGAGAAGGTGTGTGGGTGCATGTGTGTGCCTTCCGAGCGTCGTTCCTTGTGTCCCTGCGCGTGGCACCGGAGGGGACAGGATAAATGTGTGCTGACGCAGGTCGGAGGAGAGGCGGGTCTGAAACCCCACAGCTCCATCAGCTCCATGTAGGTTTTTTAAAGATGAACCTCCTGTCCTAGACCAGGACCACGTGGCCAGAAAAATGCTAATAGTTAAGGTCAGAGGGACTTCCTGGAGGCTACGTGGGTCGCTCACAGAACCCCAGGGCAGGGGCCCACAGCAGGACCCGCGAACCGGCGATCCGGGGTCTGGAGACTCACTTTCTCCAGGGCTGCCGAGCTCACCCCTGCCCACCTCTCCGTCCCCACCCCTTCTCATCTTCTTCCTGTGTCTCTTTCTCTGCGAAGTGAAGGTCCTCATTTCTGTGTGTGGTCAAACCTGGCCTCCCTGGCCTCCATGCTGAATCACTTCCTATTTCAAGAACCTAGGGAGAACTACGAGGGTCTCTAGATCCTCATTCCAAATTGCGAGAAATAGGATGTGATAAGCCATCTTCTCGAGGGTGTGAGGAGGGCCCTTTCCCATCCGGGTGAGAACAGCTGCGGCCTGAGGCAGAGTCTCTTTTCTCTCTGGGGTGAGAAAGACTCACTGAAGAAGTGTGTGGCCGGTTCTGTGGGAAGGGGACCAGTCGTCAGAGGGCCCGCCTGTAAGAGTCTCTAGGACACTCACCCAGTAGAACCTATTCTGGTCCCAACTGTCAGCAACAACACCCCAGGGGGAGAGGCAGCCCGAGTCTGCGCTCCCATGGTAGGACCCCTCTTTCCCGAACCTTTCCCCTCTCTCCCAGGACTGTTACTACCCTGAAGTCCTGGGCGTGGCCAGAGGGAAGGTCTGCTCCCTTTTCTGTGCCAGTGCTTTTCCAGAGCTCCTAGAAAAACATGTTGAGGACAATGGCTTATCTGCCATCTCTCCTTGGCTGGAACCCAAGGTCCCAATCATATATGTAGATTTTTTTTTTTTACAAAGATGCACGGGACAACATTCTAAAAATGCATAGGTCCCCTTACGAAGCGACCATCCACGAGCAGTGAATGCTCGCTTCTGCTAATTTCAGAATCATCGGGTCATCTCCCCTGGCTGGAGTCCACACAAACACGAGCCCAGGAGGTACCGCCCCAGCCAGATAAGAGTCTGGAATGAATGGGGAATGGGCTCCATCCCACACTCCCACACACATAACCTGCCGATGCCATTTGGTGTATGCTCTGCACCCTTGGTGTTTCAATATTTTATGAATGACCCCTTCCAAGATTTGCTGGCCCACGCCGGGACCGCCTGCCTCGCTGACGTCCTGATGTGCTCTCCGGAAGGGGCCCTGACCACTGAGAAGGTCCAGATGGCCCTGGCCGTCCTCCATGAGCACCATCTCCTTGCCAAGCTAGACGAATGCAGGTTTTTGACCTCAGGGAAGCAGGATTATCGGGGTATTTTATCTCCCGGTGGAACTCTTACCGGGCCTGCCACTCAGTCCATGTCCTGCTCAGCTGATGGAGGGCTAACCGGAGCTCCTGCACCCCAATGTTTCCTGGGGCTCACCGGCCTTCACCCGCCCCCTCCACCTCTCAGCCCTGACCCGGTGTTTCTGCGAAATAAGCATGCCTTCTAGTGGACATCTGCAGCTCCCAAGACCTTCGGGACCGCGGAGCATTAGAACGGCGCTGTCTCTCGCGATGGACCGGACACCACGGGCAATCTACAGGGTCAGTGTGTCCATCTGCCTTTCCAAATGCCTGCGTCCTCTCCTGGAGAACTTCTCATGGAAGCAAAGGACCCCGGCGTTGAAGGGTGTCTGGCCCAGCCTCTGGTGGTCCAGAGCACCGTCCACAGCACGGCCTCCAAAGGAGCACACCCCTCCCCCACAGGGGTGCCCAGAACAATCTACAGAAGGGAAGGAAGAAATACAGAAATTTACTCATTTTTTTCTATCTTAATATAGATATAAAATGAATTACGCTTTACTGATATTGATGTACATAGGGAGCATAGCACCCATATAAAATGTATTATAAAATGGGCTCGTGGTGTATTTATTTTTTCTTTTGGAGTACAGGATCCAATGCAACTAGAGACCAGGGGTTCAGAGACAGATGCGGGGGGAGTGGGAGCCCTCCTGGGACTGGAGTGGTCCAGGGTTTCCTGCAGAATTGGGCACTTCTGCATGTGTCTTCAGTCTTCCCTCTCACTGGCTGTGTGACCTTGGCTAAGTTACTCCACCTCTCTGTTCCGGTTGGGATAATGCTACCTGTCCTCTACCACTCACCGGGCATAACAGAAGTTTATTTTTCTTTTACATTTGCATCCCACTGCCAGCGCACCTGATGAGAACACAGCTTCCCTTCTCCTGGATCTGAGGACCCCGATGCCCTCTGTGATGCTGCCGCACTGTCCCCTAGGGCCTCAGAGTTGTCAGCATCCAGTGAACTTATGGGGAGAGTGAGTGGACAAGGCACACTTGAGAAATGTCCCTGGCCAAGCAGCCACTTCTCAGCAATAACCGAGAAGTCCACTAGAGAAAGAGTGGGGTTTGGGGGGGCACATTTTTGTGGACAGTGAGTTACCTCCTTGCCACACTCTCTGGGTCAGTTTCTTGGTCACTAAACTGAAGAGAATAATACCTAGCTCGTGTGTTTGGCGTGAGATTGAATGGGAATCTTGCAATGATTATTAGCTGCTATTGTTAACATCAGGAACTAGATCTTGGTGTCATTTACCAAAGTAAAGGCTGCACCTTGTGGATGAATCCAGATATTGTGGGGCCTGGGTTCTGGGGTTCCAGAAGCAATTCACGTGCAAAGTCCCTGTGAAGACATTATTTTTGAATACTTCTGCCGGGCTGTCCTATGCCCCCGTGCCTTGGGGTTAGCATGTCTGCTGTCCCCTCCCCTCGCCTCATCGCTGTGCCCTCTGGTTCCCAGGTCTGCGCTCTGGTTCTGGGCTGTGTATTTGCTGCCATGGCACCCCAGCCCTCATTGCCTTGCCTCTAATCCCACCGCGACAGAGCACTGCCCTCCACAGACAGACCCTGTGCCACACGGGTGACCCATTCATCGACCTGCCTGAATCCCCTCCTCCCCTCCTCCCCACAACCACCCTTCTGCGGGGGTCTGGCCAGGGCGAGGATGGTCTGCTCTCTCTTCCTCCTCCCCTCTGTCTGCTGGTCTCTCATCTGTGGAGTTGGTTCAGGGAGGAAGGATTGGGAAAAGGGCCGTGGTCCCTTCCAGGCAGGTGCTCTCTCTGGCTGGGACGGCTTGCCTGAGCGGCAGGGGACAGGTGTTGCCTCTCTTGTGGACACTGGAGAGTGAAGCAAACCAGTGACCTTCTGCCGCAGTGGCATGGCCCAGGGACTCATCACGCTCTTTGCGGGAGCACTGATAGTCCGATCCATGCCTCCTCTCTCCATCCTGCCCTTGGGGCCCCGTCTCCTCGCCACCTGCTCACCTGGCAAGTCGGCTGCCTAGGCAGGTATTCACCAGGGTAAGGAAAGACCCATCTTCTCTTCTGCCATCCCAGCCCCCTCGCTCACCCCTCCTTTGTTAGGGAGGAAGCAGCACACCGTGGAGGACTTGGCTTCACAAGGAACCTGGTTAGATGGGCTCCCCCAGGGCACGGTTACCTGGGAACATCATGCCTCGCTCTGGAAAAGTGACAGCAGGCAACGGAGCTCCACCCAGGCATCCAGAACCTCTGGGAATACGCTTGGCTGTCGCCCTGCCCCCAGCTTGGTCCTAGGCTGACCTTTTCTGACCTTCTCTCTGTCCTCCCAGCCAGATTGGTGGGGCTGGGTCCAATTCCTATCTGAAACTGGGGCCAGACAGACATGTGGACACCCTAGGCAGGCTCATACCTTGGCACACCTTCAAGACAAAGCACTTCAAATATCTGTTCAATAAAAATTCAGTAGGATGGAAGAGAAACTGATGTTCTGTTAATGGTTATAGAAAAATCTTTCCTTTACCATTTCTCTATCACTGGCCAAGGAATTGACGTTCTAAAAAAGAAGAATCCAAATACCTGGTAAGACATGTCTCATTGTTTCTGTAAATTCTTTTTTCAGTCTTCCCTGTAGTTTCTGAAAAGAGGTGACTTCCCAAGAGGCATACACCAGAGTTTCAAATTTAAGTAACAAAACAAAACTCATTTTTTAATTTCACGCCATGCTTTATTTATTTTCAAAATGTCTCGACTGTGTCTGTTAGCTTTTAGCTGACTGCGGGTGCATGGGAATGCCTGGGTGAGAAATGTGGTTACTTCTTTCTTTTTCTTCTCTCTTTTATCCTGGGTTGGGTTTTTTTTTTTTTTTTTGGTTCTTTTGTTTGCTTGTTTATTTTTAAATGTCCAGTCCAGCTTAACCCACTTGGGTCAGAGTGAGAGCCATTTCCCGCCACACAATTAGGTGAGGTGGGGCTCAGGGGACCTGGGTCACAGTTTTCCTGGAGGTGATTTTGAGCTCTTGGGTGCTGCCCAGCTGGTGTGTCCCCTGCTCTAGCAACCTGATGGGGACACCGCCCCCTGCTCCAGGGAGCACCTCTCCACTCTTCTGGCCCCTCTCCCAACCCTGGGCTTTGTCTTCTCCCTCCAGCTCTTAGGGGGCTGTGCTCAGTTCAGGCACCTTGCCCACGGTGAGCTCCTGAAGCAAATTCTGCCACTTCTATAGCACATGTAGTGGAAAAAAGGTTCACCTGCATGCAAACTTGCCCAGCTCGAATCCAGGCCCAGCTCTTACTAACCATGAAGCTTGGCAAGAAATTCAGCCTCTCAGGACACCGGGGTGGCTCAGTCAGTGAAGCATCTGCTTTCAGCTCAGGTCACGATCCCAGAGTCCTGGGTTCGAGTCCCACATCGGGCTCCCTCCTCAGCAGGGACCCTGATTCTCCCTCTCCATCTCCCAGCCACTCCTCCTGATGTGCTCTCTCTCTTGTTCTCTTTCTCTCTGTCAAATAAATAAATGAAATCTTAAAAAGAAAAAAATTCAGCCTCTCTGAACCAAGGCTCAGTCAACTGTAGGGACGGTTAACTGTCCCGATCTCACTGGATTATCCAGAGGATTCAGGTACCATATGCACAGTCTGGCCTTGGGAGGCTCGCAATACATAGACACTACCCTTCTCAGGATAACTAGCCTTGTGGCTGTCTTCCTGCAAAGTGATATCAACGTTCCTTACCCTTCCTACACAGATCCCAGGCTGGTAACTTGTGTCAAAAACTGGAAGGCCACCCAGCTGTCAGTTCTGACCTCCCCCTTCCATGTGTGATCCCTTTATGTGGAATGAAGCTAAACAGCTGCTAATCAACATGGAGATGTTGATGCAGGCCCCGTCCTTCACACACCCGTCAGACCCCATCTCTTCTCACCAAAGACTAGAGATGGTGGAATTGTCACAGTCTCAAACTTTGGACACATACATTCCCGGGTTCTAGACCATGGCTTAACCTCCTACCAGTCTACTGATCTGGGGCAAATTAGAAGAGTACCATGTTCATCACTGAGTTTTGTAGGGATTGAATGGGGTAATGGGTCTAGAATTCTCAGCACAGGCCTGCGGGAAGGGGTGTTGTGGGACCAAGGATGGGGTTCTGACACCCTGGAGCAAACCACATGTCTCCCAGGCTTCTGCACTCAAAGAAACAGGAAGCTCTTCTTGGGCTGGTTCTGGGCACTGAAGGTGAGGATGGGCTGTGACTGCTGAAGACTGGAGTGTGGGACCCCTTCAAACCCCTAGAGGCCTGGAGGTCTATGGTAAAGCAGGAGACCAACCCCACTCCCAGGGACAAAGGCAAGGACACCGGGAGTCAATGCTGATTTGTCTGCCAGTCTCTGCAAGGGACATCCCCCTTGGCACCCTCCACGTCCTGCTCCTTCTTTCTCTTCTTCCCATTTCCCTTTGTAATCACCGCTGACCCTTGTACAACACAGGGGTTGGGGCACCAAGCTCCCATGCAGTCAAAAATCCACAAATAACACCCAACTTCCTTAAAACTTAGCTACTAGTAGCCTGCGGTTGACCAGTAAGCCTTACCGGTAACATAAAGTGCCCATTAACACATATTTTGTATCTTGGATGGATTAGATGCTGTCTTCTACAATAAAGTAAGCTAGAGAAAAGAAAACATTATTGAGAAAATCATAAGGATGAGAAAATGCAGTTATAGGACTGTACTGTATTTATCAAAAAAACAAAACAAACAAACAAACAAAACTTCGCGTAAGTGAATCCCCCCCGAGTTCCAACCCACGTTACTCAAAGGTCGACTGTACTGCAGGGTTGGAATTCTCCCGTCCCCGTTGCCCCACCGTCTGGCCTGCTGCTGATGTGGAATTCGTCTCTGAACGTGTTCTTTTAAGAGAGTGAAGAGTCCTCTATCCGATCTCAGTTATCCCAGGGCAGGAGACCCAGGCCACCATCACTCCTCCAAGAAGCATTCAAGGGGGTGCAAAGCCATCAGGCGCCACCACAGGCTTGTTGATCTCATCTGAGAGGCAACTACACTCAACTCCCTATGGCGCCTCCAAATAGAAGCCATGACAGAATAGAGAGAAGGTCCCCGAGGACACACACGTTCCTGGGTGGCAGAGCTGGGCATGGGGTGCTGTGGAAAGTCGTAAGCACTGGGGGACCAGAACTGGGTGCCTGGGAGGGGCAGATACTGAAGACATTACTCTACATTTCTCTCACTTTGGCCTTAGAGACACCCAAAGCGAAATTGGAGCCTTGTCACCAGTCAGGGGTTGGAGAACACAAGAAACAAGCATCCACTACTCCCAGGCCTTGTTCATCCCAGAGTTGGAAGGAAGAGGCTCCGGAAAGTCAAGGCTGGCTGTGCCACCACTGAGCAGGGCCGACTTCCCGGGATGACTGGCTGCCCCCAAGAGTGCAGGTAGCATGGGGCCACTCCAGGGTTTCAACTCCCCCACAACAGAAACAGATGAGAAGCAGGCATGTATGTCCCACATTTTGAAGAAGTCAATAAAGCAGCCAACTGGTGAGCGAAGACTCAGCTATCTTTTGGAATCATCAAATGTCTGAAAAATCAATTCTACCAAGGAGAGACAACATAAAGAAGGCTCTAATGCCTGCTGTTTGTTGGGCTGAGATTCTATACGGGTTTCCTGGAGCAGGAAATCCATGCTGGGAATCGGAAGGAGGCAGAAGAACTATTGAGCAGGTATAATATCACGAGGGACTCGCGAGGAAACTGTAAAGATAACAGTTGTAAAAAGGAGTAGGCTAGCAGGCTTTTTACTAATTCATTGGGGAAAAGATACACTGATGTGAAAATGGTCCTCTACTAACTCAGGCAGAGTGTGGAATCAATGAGGGGTCTGAAGTGAAGCCAACAAAGCTGAGCCCATTCTTCAAAACCATCCTTACTAATTGGAATGAAAAGGGGAATACAAACACCGAAGGGTTACTAGAAACCTTCCGGAAATAACTCCCAGCAGAAGCGGAGGCAGCACCCTTGGAGCATCTGAGGACCCTGGTGAACAGGTGCAGGTGAGCTCCCAAGGGATTATGGGAAATGGATCAGCATCTATCAGGTCACCTACAATAGTCCCTGGGAAATGGCGTTGTTACCCTTATTACTTCTTTCGATGAACAAAGTTAGAGAAAGTTCTGAAAGAAGACGTCCAATATTCTTGGTGAAAATAATCACAGGGGAGGAAAGGAGGGAAGCAAAAGACATTTTGATCCTATTTGTCAAGGCGGATGTCAGTTACTGGGGAAACTCATCACACACGGAGGGTCACAAAACGTTCAAAAGGCTAAATTCCCAGTATGCTGATCTGAATCCAGCTGCGTTTAAAAATGGCTTCAGGGGTGCCTGGGGGGCTCAATCGGTTAAGGGTCTGACTCTTGATATCAGCTCAAGTCAGGGTTGTGAGATCGAGTCCCTCATCAGGCTCTGTGCTCAGCAGGGAGTCTGCTTGAGATTCTCTCTCTGCCCCTACCCCCTGCTCATGTGTGCACTCTCTCTCTTTCTCTCTCTCTCTCAAATAAATATATAAACCTGTTTTTAAAATGTGGTTTCATGCCCTCTCTCTCCTACCCAAAATGCCAAACTGAGGAAGAAAAGCGCTAGCTGGATCTGCTTGCATTTTCAGTGGGTTTGTGCCTGCACAGTCCACAGACTATAGAGGTAGAAGAACACCAGCACAGCCCATGCACCCCTACGTGAGTCCTGTGGGCAGGAAAGCCCACTTTGAGGGTCCTACCATTACCAGCCACCCTGGGCCCCGTATCTGCCCTACGGACAAGGTTCTATAGAGTTCTTTTCCACCTCCTTATTTTGCCTCCCCTTCTTTGACGCATTTCTTGTTCTCACTTGTGCCCCTCCCCCAGGTGAACACCATTCACTTGCTCGGGATGTCCTTCGTATCCCTGCAAAGCCCTGGAGGCTGGGCCTTCCTCCAATCTTATGGTCTTAGGGACAAGCCTACTATGGGGTGACGAACTAAATTACGTTAAGTAGTGAGTGGGCTAACGTGCCAGTGTTAGCAAGGTCCTTCAAGCGATAAAGTCTTACTCCAGCAAAATAATTCATGGTGCTAATTCAGACTCTGGGGCAAGGTAATGGGGATGGTTTAGGGATGACAAGCCCGTTGGGAGTCTCACATTAGGGATGCTGCCTATGAGTAAGGCATAGGCAGGCACTACTTACGATTACACTCAGGGCAAGCGGTGCAGCTTTGAAAGGGGCCACATGTACATATGTGAAGGACGCAAAAAGGAAGTCTGACTCATCTCTCTACTAAGTCCTATTTAATATCTCAATTATCTCATTACTGATCTTTGAAAAGGAGAGATGACAGTGAAGTAATCTCATTTGTATGAATCCCTATATATTATCACCCAAAATGATCATGTTAGGTAATAGATTTATTTGGCTATAAATTATGGAATTAATGTTGCTAAAACATAATTAGGTGTGCATGTGAAAACTGTACACACCCTGGAACTCATGTACTTATGAAAATTACATGTAATAGATGTACCCTTGAAAACTCATATATAAATAGAAATATGTACCATTTTTAAATGCACTAGGAATCTTGCTATTTAAACAAAGCCTATAATTGTACCTATTTAAGAAGGAGGATTCTCTACATTTAGAATCTTTAAGCTATTATTTATAATACGGTTTATGTGAATGTACATACTTACACACTGTAACGGCGTACCTGTGCATGTGGGTATGCGTGCTCATAGTACTATGAAATATACGGTAGCTACCTAGCCTTAAGCCAGTGGTAAATTTCTCCCCCCTGGTCTTACTTTCTTTTTTAAATTCCTGCCCTGTAAACCATCCAAGTCCTACTGAAGGCCAGTTTAGTTAGTTCATCAGCCTTCTGTTGGAAGGATGCTCCCTGGGGGATAGGTCATACAAAGAAATCAATCTTGCTCCCCATGGTGGGTAGTTATAAAGAAATAAGACCTAGTGGAAACTGAGTCCTATTGTTATAACATTCCCTTCTCTGCAGATTATTTTTCTCATTTTGCTTCTGATTTGGTCTGGGTTCGGGGAGCCCTGAGCGGACTATTTCAGATGGAAATGTGTCTGGTCCAGCTTGGTGGGGCAAAGGGAAGCCCATAACCTCATAGATTGGACTTCAATTTCCTGCCCAGCTTCCTGAACAGGGGCTTTCAGATTCTTTTAGCCCACTTATTTATTATCTGGGCTTACAGTATCTGTAGGTCACTGGTTGTTACTTTGTTTTTGTTTTTATGAGTCGGTGCAAAAACTTCCAGTCTTAAAAATGTGAAACGATTACATCTGTAATTTCTGGGCTAGCTGTAACTGCCACAGAAGAATATGTTTTAGAAACACTCTTCACAAAGAATTAAGATGTGTAACTTACAGAAAATACTATGTGACAATCACAAAGTCAGTAGAGGAAGGGAGAGAAATGACTAGATATTTCGTCATCTGTCTTCCTTGACTGAGCGATAACACTTTGGCAACCCACTTTGGCTTTTCTTTGGACAGAGAGTCTCTGGGCCTTGAAAGATGATCTCTTTCCACTGAATTAAATGATGTCTCCTGCATGTTATTTCTTGTTGATTACCAGGAAAGTCCTCCTCAATGTCGTCCGTTGTTCCAAATATCTTCTTGCTCGTTCTTGTCTACCTACAGATGCCCTCCATGTTGCTCTTTCCAACTTCTAGCAGCCCACATCCTAGCCAGTGCTATGAAATCCAGGAAGCTCTTGTATCATATACGCTGATTGGAGATTTGGAAAAGGCAATCACAATATTTATAAACAAAGAAGCTCAAAAGAAACATGGACGCAGAAGAGGCAGAGGCATGCCCAGAGTAGAGAGAGGCAGCGACGAGGAATCATGGACAGTGACGTCAGCTTGCTCTGAACCCCTATCTGCAGGCTACCCCAGAGGATGGTCCCCAGTGGCAGCTCCAACTAGCTCTCTTAGCCAATGCTGGGACCGAGCCTGGGGTTGCATACACCTCCAACCAGGAAGGAAACTGCTGCACCTTCTTACCTGCACACCCGGAAAAATTCCCAGGGCTTCTTGTATTGTGCTCTGAATATGAGGGTAGAAAACTCATCAGGTTTTTATTCATAAATTGTGGAGATGGTGCATTTATGTATATGAAAGAGGTAAAATGTTAATGATATTCAAAATGGAGGGCATGCAATGAATTTATAAATCACCTTATTTATATTTTATAAGCATTGAATTTGGATCCTTTCTTTCCAACCATCTTTCCTGGTCCAAAAGATCTATAATGTAATAACAGCGGAGAATCCCAGCATTGCTACTGTCATTTCCTTTTTAAGACACATATATTGATTATACTCTCATGCATATTGCCTCCTTTAGACTATGGGTAACTCTGAAACAGTAGGAGCATGTGGCCAGAACAGTGAGATTCCTCCCACTGGATCACCTGCATTCTTATATGTACCAAAAAAGGACTCTGGATACAGAACAGAGTCAGAAAGAAAGCTGAATGAAGAGGCAGGGTTTGAATCCTGGTCTCACCACTAACTAGCTCCATGACTCTGGACGAAGTCACCTCAGTTCCCTCATTTGGCAAATAGACAGATAGGACTGCGTAGTCTCCAAGAGCCCTCATGGCTCTAACAGTTTATGTTCCTGTAACATGGAAGTTCTAATAATAAGGCACACGGAGAAATCAGTAGGGGTCAAATATCTCTGATTTCCCTCAGTGGGATCAGGGAGACCTGAGTGAGAAAGCCATCTAGCCACACTGGAAACACCCTGAGGACACGCTAGATCAGGAATAGACACAAATGGGGGAGACTAGAATGATTAGCCAAGGGATCCGAGGTTTTGATGAGAAAATTGGCAGAGAGCAGCACACCAGCCTTGGTGATGCCGAGCATCCGTGGGTGATGTATGTGAGCATGTGACCTCGGGCTGAAGAATGACTCCAGGAGAATGGATCAGAACCAAGACCACGGTGCTGGGCATATCTTGGGCTCCCCGCTCTCAGCAGATCCAGCTCGCTTACCATGGCACGGACACCCCTTCTTCATAGAAGTGCAGGTGCTATACGGTAATATCTTCTTTTTTGAAACCCCAAATGGCAACTAGGGCTTCTGGGGAACATTTTCAGAGCAGTATTTGAGCATGGGTACATGGCTGAATCAACCTACTTATGTCACCCAGTTCTCACTGGTGAAGGGCACGTGGTTAGCTATTAGTCTTTTGAGGGAAAGATGGCTTATTCAATAAATGATGCTAAGATTTTGGAGAGACAAAGCTAAGCATGTAGGGAAAAAATTAGATTTATTACTTCACCTCATATGCCAAAATAAATTCCAAAAGAATTAAATATCTAAGTGGAAAAAATGGCAAAAGGGAAAGCAAATTTTGAGTTATTTCTGGAGACAAAGTTTAATATCTTTATATATAAAACCTGCTTATAAATAATACAAGAGGAATTCCCTAATGAAAAAAGAAGTAAAGAACAGAAGCAGGCAACTCATAAACGAAGACATAAAATTGACCAGTAAACAGATGGAAAAATGTCCATTCTCATAAAGAAATCAAAGTAAACACAAATGGAAACATTTGAAATACCACTTTAGTCCAACAAAGATTTTACTTTAGGGGCACCTGGGTGGCAAAGTCCATTAAGTGTCTGCCTCTGTCTCAGGTCATGATGCCCGGGTCCTGGGATCGAGCCCCACAGCAGGAAGACTGGTTCTCCCTCTCCTTCCCGCTTGTGCACTCTCTCTCTCTCTCTCTCTCTCTCTCTCTCTCGGTCTCTTTCTCTCTTGAATAAATAATTCAAATCTTTTAAAAAATGGTTTTACTTTATTTTTTTATTATGTTATGTTAGTCACCATACAGTACATCATTAGTTTTTGATGTAGTGTTTCATGGTTCATTATTTGCGTATGACACTCAGTGCTCCATGCAGTCTGTGTCCTCCGTGTCCTCCGTGTCCTCCTTAATACCCATCATGGGGCTAACCCATCCCCCCACTCCCCTTCCCTCTGAAACCTCAGATTGTTTTCCAGAGTTGATAGTCTCTCATGGTTCATCGCCCCTTCTGATTTTCCCCCTTTGGTTTTCCCTCCCTTCCCCTAACGTCCTCCATGCTGTTCCTTATGCTCCACATATAAGTGAAACCATATGATAATTCTTTCTCTACTTGACTTATTTCACTCAGCATAATCCCCTCCAGTCCCATCCATGTCGATGCCAATGGTGGGTATTCATCCTTTCTGATGGCTGAGTAATATTCCATTGTATACATGAACCACATGGGGTAAGGAAGATTTGACTTAATTTTGGTGAAGATTTGAGGGAAGCATGAATCCACTCTGTATGCATGGCTTGCCAGTAGTCATGGTCCCTGGGTGGCATTCACATGGAATATACTGATACCCTGGGATGGAGACTGGCCAGCTGTTTACCAAATCCATCTTTCTTTCTTCTGGGCTTATAACTAGACTACACTTCTCAGCCTTCTCAAAGAGAGGTGTGGCCATGGAATTAAATTTTGGCCAAAGGGATGTGGCCAGAAGTGAGGCCTACCATTCTAGGCCTGTCCACAGATGCCAGACATATGGCCCTATTGTCTCTCCCTTGTCTGCTGACCAGAAGCAGAGGACCCAGCAGAAAACCCCAAGAGTCTAGGAAGCCACGAGAGAATAAATAAATAAATAAATAAATAGATACAAACCCTGAGTAGAACAAGCTCCCTTGTGCCATTTTGTTCTTCATGGACAAGTAATAAATTCTTCTGTATTAAACCACTGAGGATGGGTGTTTATTATTCTATCAGCTACTGAGCATTACTGTCAGGGACTTTTTTTCTTTTTAATGGTGCCTCGAAGGCGGGTGCTTTGAAAAACTTATATATGTGACAATGATTTAGTGGTTGAGGGACAGGTGGAGAAGATAGATGCGGACGCCAGATGGTCCACAAGCCATGGTAAGTCATGGCAAATATTTGGTAAATCCGTGGCCTGGAATGTCTTGGAAGAGAGATCTCAGGCCTTCTGAGCCCTCAGCTTCAGAAAGAGCGGTGGCAGGTGTTACAGTGACCGCCTAGATCTGTGACCACCTAGATGTAGTAGGTATATAAATACTTTTTATAAGGTATTACAGGAAAGAGATGACCTCCAGCCAGAATCACCTGGTTTTCTAACAGAGAGAGAGGGCATGAGAAAAGTCTACAAATAAAAACTCTACAAATAAAAATTTAAAGGTAGAAAAATTGGTGTTTCTGGACCCCAAATAATAAGAGATAAGCCTGGAAAATTCTAGTCAACCTTGCCAGTTAAACACAGAGATTTAAACAAAGAGATTTGGATGGTGGCAATGATCCAGTCACCCAAGGCTGATTTTAAAGATTACATCCAGGCAGTCATGAACTTGAGGTGGGGGGTGGGGGGGTGTCACAGAGATAAGGCAGACTGGAGGGCTTTGCCTAGGAAAGGCCTTGGTGAGGCTGCTGCTGGTCCATGGAACTGCCTGGAAAAAGACAGTAAGAAGCTACTAAAGATTTGAGGGAACTCTCCTACCATGGAAATTAGAAGTCTAGCCCCTAAAGTTCTTTCATTTGAGACTAAAACAACACGTAGGTCCTCAAATTTGCTGGAGCAGACAGTACACAGGGATGGGGGGCACTCTATGATACTAAACCTCTCTTAGTTTCTGTGTTCTGATGCTGACCCTGGAAGGATTGCCTGGCTCAGGGCTACCTCATTCCTAGAGACAGGAAACAACTCAGGAGGGTGCCTTTCAAATGCAAACTAACCAGGCCAGCGCCCTCACCTCTGGCCACCTCCTAGGTTGGGTTTTAACTCTCAAGGACATGATGCCCCTGCCCTAATCACCCAGGGCCAGCTCGCAGACAGCTGGAAACAGCCCCACACCCAAAGTCTGCTGAAACTATTCAAGCTAGCCCATCCTAAGCCTGTTCGCTGTGCCCCCCACACACACCTATTTTTTCTCGTGAAGCCACAGTAAAGGCCCTTGGCCATGTCTCCACTGGCTCCCTCCGCCTCCTGACTGACCCTGGTGCTTCCCTGGCTGTTTCCTGGTAGCATGCTCCCCTCTCCCGGGATATGGGAGTAGCAAACTGTCTTTTCAATGGCAGCAGTCTCCTGATCCGTTGACCTGACTCTGCCTCAAATTTTCTATCGATATACTGTATTATAAAACAGTAACTAGGCATTAATACCCATTTTAGGTGTTGGCATGGAGAAAGATGCACAAAAGGTTTCTTCCCAGTGAACAGGATCAGGTGTAACTGAGGACCCTCCCTGTCCCCACGGTAGGGTGCCTTCATAACGCCTCTCTAACAGGATTTCAAAATTGCTACGAGCAGGTGGCTACCCTGTGTTTCTTACTCTTCCCTCCTTTGAATGGGAGTTTTATTGTGTTATCCTGCCCTTGGTCCACGATTATGTACAGATGTGCGGAGGGAAGGCGACTTCCCTTTTGAATCCTCAGGTTGCTGGATCACGGGGAGCCGTACAGGTCCTGCGTGGAGAGGAGAGCTCATGCCCCAGAGACCCTGGACTCCAGTCCGTTCCACGTGGAAGAGAACAAGGAAAGAGAAAACAAATAATTGGTCATCAGAAGGGCAGATCATGACCTAGACTATCAAGTTCTTCTTAAGCTTCTTCCCCTGTGTCCTGGGCTCACTGCTAATCTACAGTTGTGTCCCTACTAGCAGCAGATAGGACCACATGTTTGAGCTCAAGCAAGGTAATGACAGGGTTGAAAAGATGCATATGACTTCCGGCCCTGGCCTGGAGTCCTACTGTCTTTCCTTCAGTCGTAGGTCCGTGCAGAGGCTCTAGGACAGGAGCCTAAGGCCCCGGAGACACCACCAGAGGACAGAAGGAGCCTCAGTCCCTATGTGACCCCCTCTCTGACACCCCCTGGCCTTTGCGTTCATGACACCACTTCCCCCAAAAGTTATGTCATGTGGCAGTCCTGGGGAGTACAATCTGGAAATACGCCACAAACCTGATCATGTGGTAAGTCATTTGATCCATTGCAGAGTGGCTAGGATCAAGGCTCATACTGGCTGTGTGACCTTGAGCAAATTACTCAATCACTCTGTGTCTCTCTTTCCTCACTCATAAGATAGGTATTCTTTCAGAGGGTTGTGGGGAAGATTCTGTGATTAATATTTGCAAAAGCTTTTAGGACAAAGTTAAGCTTCAAAGTACTGTACAAGTTCATTTTTATTTGAATTCGCAACTCAACTTTTAGTATCATCCTAAGGTCAGAGTCTTAGATTTGATTTACTTATTCAACAGATGTTTAGGGAGCTCTGACCATCTGCCAGACATTCTAATAGGCACTAAGTAAACAGTGGTGAAAAACTGATGTGGCCAAGGATTTGTAAACAAGGATTTTGCTGCTATATTGTTCATGCCAAGAAAAAGAAAACAAAGAACAACTTGGATACCCCTCAATAAGAGATTATTAAAGAAATTATGCTATATCCATGAAGGGGAATAAAATGTTGACACTAAATGGATCAAAGAGAAAAGCTTCAAAATGCATAGAATATGGAAGATACTCACACTGTAAGTACTTGCCTCAGGACCTTTGTATGTGCCCTTCTCTCTGCTTGGAAAACTTGAAACATAGAAATTCCTCCATAAATAATTGCTGATTGAATTAATTAACTGGAAGAGACAAATTGTAAAATAATACATAACATGTAATTCTATTTTCTAAATACATGCATAGTAGAGAGACTTTAAAGTTTACCAAAATATTACAATGACTACAGTTGGTTGATAAGATTGTGGGTGATTTTGACTATCTGTATTTTGGGAATTTTCTATAACAACCTTTTTTTTACTATTAAAAAGAAAATTTGTTTTTAAAAGAGAGTCTGCATATGAAGGATCAAATATGGTTCACTTCCCAAGGAAAATAATAATACAGACCTCAGAAAAATAATATGAGCTAATTTTATCAAATGCTGACCATGTGCCAGCCAGTGTTCTAGATGCTTCAAACGCATTACTCCATTTAAATGTCACCATGACCTGGGGCGCCTGGGTGACTCAGTCATTAAGCATCAGCCTTTGGCTCCAGGCATGGTCCAGGGGTCCTGGGATTGAGCCCCACATTGGGTTCCCTGCTTGGCGTGAAGCCTGATTCTCCCTCCCCCACTCCCCCTGCTTGTGTTCCCTCTCTCGCTGTGTCTCTCTCTGTCAAATAAATAATAAATAAATAAATGTATGTCACCACGCCCTAAGGTGGTGGCCGTGACCACCACCCATAACAGGGTCTGAGAGCAACCACCTGAGACCCCTAGGCTGGGGTAACTTATCCTCCCCAGATTGGCGCTGATTTGATCTCAGTCCTTGGCCCTGCAATTTTTTGACTTTCTTTTTTTTATTGTGGTAAAACACATGTACAATCTACCACTTTAGCCATTTTTAAGGGTACAGTTCGGTGACATTCAGCGCTTTCATATGGTTCTGTAACCACCGTCCATCCCCATCCAGCCCCAGAACGTTTCATCTCCCCGGACTTAAACTCTGTCCCTGTTAAACACTAACTGGCTGTTTCTCCATGACCTCAGGCCCCCGGCAGTCACCATTCCACTTCCTGTCTCCATGAATTTGACTACGGTAGGAGCCTCTTGTAAGTGGAATCGCACAGTCTTCGTCCTTTTGTGATTGCCATGTGTCACTTAGCATGTCCGCCATGTTCATCCATAGTGTCTCACATGTCCGAATTCCCTTCCTTTTTAAGGCTGAACATCCCATTGTGTGCACACACGGCCTTCTATGGAGCCACTCACTTGTTGATGGGCACTTGAGTCAGCTTCTACCTTTTGGCCACTGTGAATACTGTTGCTGTGAACATGGATGTGGGGATATGTGTGCAAGTCCCTGCTTCCGACTCTTCTGAGTACGAAGACCGAAGTGGGATTGCTGTGTCACACGGTAATGCTATTGAAACTGCTTTCCAGAGCGGCTGCTTCAAACCCCAGGACTCAGAGGAAGCCAATCTAGCGCCCCTTATCTTAATGCTTCTCCTTTCTTTCTTTTTTTGAAAGAGATTTTATTTATTTATTTATTTGTCAGAGAGCACAAGCAGGGGGAGAAGCAGGCAGAGGGAGAAGCAGTCTCCCCGCTGAGCAAGGAGCCCAATTTGGGACTCGATCCCAGGACCCTGAGATCATGACCTGAGCTGAAGGCAGATGCTTCACTGACTGAACCACACAGGCGCCCCTGTGCTTTTCCTTTCTGCCTTGTTTTCTCAGCTCTCTTTGTCTTAGCCCCCACTGCTTCCTTGCACCCTGAGACAGGGCCACAGAGAAGAAAAATGGTGGGAAAGTAGTTTCAGGAGCTCCGTGCCAGATTTAAGGTAGGACATGCTTTTGCAATTCCTTTCTTCCTGCACAAGGGAGCTAGGACCCTGTGTCCCTGAGTCGGATGAGAAGGGTAGCCAGGTTGGAATTCTAGCCCTGCCCCACAGAGTACTAATAGCATCCCTAAGAAAAGTCAGAAGCTCCATTTTCTTCCCGATAAAATGCCTTTTCTATCTGGTTCTCAGAACTAGGCTCAGGGTGATTACTCCAGCCTTACAAATGCTTAGACAAGAATAAAATGCTATACAAACAGTTTCCATTTTGGTGGAACACTATACTGAACAAGGGATTTCATCTCGCCGCTGGGAGAATGCTCTAGACCACAGATTGCATCCATTAGGTGACAACCGGGCAGGAACACACCCATTGCTCCTTCCCTCCTGCCAGCACTGGGGACAGGGCACCCGTGGCGCCACAGACTCCTTCCCCCTTCTCTGGGAAGGCTGCCTTTCTCCGTTGCCCATTACCAGATTTTTTATGTTTAAAAGGTTAAACCTCCAGGTGACACAAAGCAGTCGAATCAGAAAAATAACAGCAACCCAAAACAGCAACAACAAAGGAACTGGAAACTGAAAGGAAAATTGTCTTCTTTATACCCAGTGCCAAGCGGATTTCTTTCATGATCCATATATCTCTTCTCTCCTCACTTCTGCGAAGAAACGGGGTTACCCGCCACCACCAGGGTCGGACCAGCCCAGTCACGTGAGGGGCCCCCAGCCTCTCTCCGTGGTCAGGAGACTGATGGATTTGGGTGAGGGCAGGGGCGGGGCATCCCAAATGACCCCCCAAAGACGGACCCGGGAGATTTCCCACAAACTGTCCCAACCCTGGCCGGGAAAACATAGAGCTTGGTTTATGATTTCTCTTGCAGATGTTTATTTTTCAGGTTTACTCAAATTGATCTTCACAATGTGCAAGCCGCCTGAGCTGTGACCGCCTCCAAAGCTGGATGGAAACCAGACAACCCGCCTGATCCATCACCTCGGATGCACCCTAAACCGAGATGAATCGTGCAGTAGCGACCGCCCCCGTCCCACAGCCTTCTGTGGCAACAATGTTGCTATAATTTGATGCCTTTGCAATAAATTATATGCCCACTCTTCCCCCACCCCAGGCAGCCTTCTTTCTGCTCCAGAAAGAGAGAGAGAGAGGGAGAGAGAAACAGAGAGAGAGAGGTCTGCGGTTGATGGAAACCAATGACCTTAAATCTGACACTTCTATCTACTTGGCTTTGAAACTTCATTGCTGAAAACGTTTGCTGACTCCCGACTTTTGTAGAAGATGATGTCCTAATGCCTGAACCTGGACTTGAGGCATTGTTCCATTTTAGTCCCAGCTTACGTTTTTAGTGCCACCCCTCAACCCCCTACCCCACGCTGCACCAGTTTCCTGTTTGACCTCCATGATGAGATTCTCCAGGGAAGATGGCAGGGTGGTGGGGGAAGGAAGCCCCCCTCCCCCACCATGATCCCAAATTGGGTGCACTGTGGTTTGGGGGAGGGTCTGGAAATAGACACCCTTATGCTAGTGAGCAGGCATTCAGGAGTCTAGGGAACCCTCTCTGGCTGTACAGCGTGCAAGACTGATCTCCCAGCCAAGGATACTGTCGCATTTCCCAAGAAGAGAGGGTCTGGCTTACACCTGCTAATGTTTTCACCCCCCAAGTTCAGAAGGCTTTGTCAATCTTATTAAACTCAGCCTTAAGCTTCATGGTAATGAAGGCTCCCGTGTTGCAGGTGGTCTTTGCTGCAGGCACAGATGAGACTGTGCATTGAAATCCCCTTTCATTTTCTCCACCTCCTCTCCGAGCTCAAGAAAATGAACACTAATGTCGTTGCTATTTATGTTTTACAAGCTAATGCCATGGTATGTCACACACGTTGTAAAACAAACGCGTTTACCTGTGATAATACATTTGTTTCATTTCGATGCTAAATATGAAATGAATAATGTGATAAACATGATGCTGAAGGATTAAAAATGAATCTGTAATTTCTTGCAATTGTTCAAGAACGAAATTATGGGAAAATATTAATGCTTTTTATAATGATTACTTTGCTTGGGGTAAGCAGAAAGTCACTGTTTCCTCCAGGGATATTATTTGTTCCAATTCAATCTAATAAATTTAATTGAAGGCCCTAGTGCCATTAAAAAAACCAAAACAACCAACCACATTCTTCTACCCAGTTTTAGCACGTGGAGAGTGTTTTTCGCTTTCGTGTAGATCCATGGAGTTTTAGAATGAGCAATAACATGGAAGTCATGTGATCAATAGTGATTATAAGCGAAGAGGCGGAGTCCCCACCCATTGACTTGTCCACGGCCCTACAAGGAGGTGGTAGGAGAGCAGCGTTATGGCACATTTTGGAGGGAAATATTGAGAGAATAGATTTCCTTCACTGGTGCGCATGTCATAAAAGGTCTTGGCAATCATAAAAGAAAATGTTTTCTCTGGGTTAATTAATCTCTGGGCAAATGAATGTTTTCAATGCACTGTTACAGAGTGCTTCTCTCTTACCTGCCTCTTCCAGGCTGATTTCTCCACACACAGTTGCTAGATCTCTCTTTGACACATTGAGTCCTGAAACACTGAGGACTAAGGGCGAGGTTACAGACTCGATGGGGGGATTCATCAGGGAGGGAAACCAGCAGGTACCGCTGAGAGTGCTTCCCACCTTCCTTCACGTTATGTACCATATTATCTGCTTCCTACAACACACTGGGGCATGCTGACCAGGCTACTTCTGGAGGTCCAGCTGCCCCAAGGTCTCCCTGGTGGCCCCAAGGGCTCAGAAGATCAGTACTTCCCAACACCCTACCTCTTCCTGCAACACCATTTGGAGAGCTTGGTAGAGGCAAGAAACGTGTCTGATCAACAGATGCCCACCTCTGCAGGGTCATCCCAAGACCCAGCTCCTTGCTGCACCTGCGCTAGGAACTTACTTCCTGTTCCCTCCATGTTCACATTTAGTGATCAGAAATTGAATTAAGGCTCAGGAGTAATCTTTACTTAACCAGAGCCGAGCAGCTGAACACCCTGTGAGGTCACGTACAGAATATTATTTGGAGGCTGAGTAGATTTAAATATTTCATTATGCACAGTGACCTTGGGCATGTCTCAATGACAGCCAGGTGAGAGTGGGAAAAAAAAAATTAACCCTGTAGGGGAAGAGTTGGATGAGGAGCTGCCGCAGAAATGGTTATTTTATTCTTTTCTTGGTTCCTTTTGGTAAGATATATCTTTAAGCATTTTCATAGCCAAAAGAGACAATATTTGTGAAAATCGACAACGTGATGCACATCCCCTAAAAGAGGCACTCTACAAAGGGAACTTCCCTGCCTTCTTTTCTGTCAGCATCTTTATATAGTTTGGGGGGGGGGGTTGTGTTTTTTGGTTTGGGGTTTTTTGTTTTTTCAGAAAAATGCATCTTTTGTCTTAGAGTCTTCAATGATAGGACGAAGGAAGTCACAGTAAAACAGATCAGTCTGGTCAGTCAAGTAGGAAAAATAGTATATAAGAAATTCTAGAACTTATTGAAGGTTTGCTACATGTCAGCCACTATTGTATGTACTGTGCATGTTGCTGCAATATTGCAAGTTGCTGTGCTCAATATCCATTCCAGCTTCGCTCTGCACGACGGGGGCTAGAAGACAAACTCTGTATTTGCCAAACTTCCTTGCAGTCAGGGTGCTGTGTGTCACCTGGGTTCTAATTAGCCCATGTGCCAGGTCAGTCTGGGAGGTGGCCGTGAGCAAGCAGGGAAGTGCACTGTCTGCTGGAGCAAACAGACCCTCTGAGCTGACATGGCAGGACTTCTGGTGTGCGGTATGCACTGTCAAGTTAGCTGAATGGTAGGAGCTGGTGGTAGTTGTTTTCTGCTAGGTCAATCCTGCGCCACACTGGGCATTTTCCCTGGTCAAGTGTGGTTCTCTGGCACCCCCAGAAATACTAGAGCTCATAAATAACTTAAATTTCCCATTTGGTTATGGGAGCTAACACGTGTGCTGTTTTTGTTTTGTTCTGTTAAGGACCCTAACCAATACTGCAGTTAGTAGCAGAAATGGCATGAGAATAGAGCATTGGGAAGATGGGGATCTAGGATTGATTACTCAAGGGTCCTGTTGATATTAGAAAGTGGAGCAGTGATGGTCCATGGGATGCAGTGGTGGAACATTTTCCTACATTATCATCCATGTTCATCTGAAGTGAAGAACCACTGAAGGCAAGCCTCCTGCTTTAGACCAATATGAAGAATGTAAAGAATAGGAGAATGTGGGATAGACTGGCTACTTCTAACTGCTTGAAATCTTAATGAGAGAAAATAGCAAGCTCAAGTTTTGAACTTGAACTAATGCAAGGCCTAGTGTGGTAGTCTGCCTCGAGAGTGGGCTCACTGACCCCCATCTCCTAATAGTCATACCTTATGTGATCCCCTCCCCTGAGTGTGGGCTGGATTGATGGACTCATTTCTAAGGAGTGGAATATGGTGAAAGAGATGGGATGTCACTTCTGCGGCTTCCATCTTGGGTCCACTCTCTTGCTCTCTTAGATGGCTCACCCAGAGGGAGCCAGGTGACCGACCTATCATGAGGTAACTCTGGGACGAGGCCCACTTGATTAGAGATCAAGGCTTGTCAACAACCACACTAAGCTTGGATGCAGACTCCTCCCCCGCCCCCAAGCGAGTCTTTGGATGAAAGCAGAGCCCCGGACCACAGCATGACTGACACATCATGAAAAACCTCACGCCAGAAGCACTAACTCACTAAGCCAGTTAGACTCATGACCCACAGAAAGGTAATAAATGTTTGTTGCTCTGCACCACTAAATCGTGGGTAATTTGTCACACGGCAATCGATAACGAATACAGATTTCTTTAAAGACCAAGTCATTTCTTTGGTGGTCCTGAAAGAATCTCTTACTTGTGTTAGCCACTGGGAAGACACAGCCAAAAACTGAGCTGTGAATCTGATTTGACAAGGTGATGGAATAAAAAAGTCCTCCCCTGCAAAGGATCCTTAAAAAATCAGGTGGACAAGAGGAACGTCAGTACGTCTCTTTGCTCAGCCATGTTAGGGCTTGCTCAGTGGGTTCCTGAATAAAGTGGCCATAAAGGCAGGGACAGGGGCTCCCATGGGCTTTCAAATTGAACTTCACTTTAAGGCTTCTCTAGCTATTTCCCAGCAGAAACCAAATTGAGGTTTCTCAATGGGGTGAGGTCCCCATCTCAAAATGTGGACCTAGCTGACCTAGAGCCAGGTTTTTATTTTTTACCCCTTCTACCTTTGAGGAGAAGGGGGATTGATTAGGTCTAGATTTATATGTATTCTAGACATGTATTCTAGATTTAAATTTGCCTGCTGTGTTTCTGCAAGAAACACAATCCCTGCAGTTATTACTGATGGTAATAATAGTGTCTTATGCAATATTGCTCCCATCAAGGAACTGACTTTACAGTGAGCGAATGAAGACAGCGAGCTGATATGGATGGTGTTTTCAAATGTAGGTTTTATTATTATTCAGGTATGGTGAGGCCAACAATTGTCAGGAGACAATCACTATCGAAAAGATAGCTTGTTTCCTAAAGCCCCCAAGAGGAGGGGTCATGCTACACCATAGGGTGGGGGAGAGGGTCGGGTGGGGTAGGGCACATGGGGGAGAACCAGGGTCAGCTAGGAGACAGATGGAACAAGGCAAAAATCATGGTTGAGGGTCTTTCTTGTGGTTTCTGCAAAAAAGAAACAGGTGAGCAGGCTCACTCATGATTGGCTGATCTGAATGACTTCAGCAAGCTCTGAGGTATAGGAGTTGTCCCTAATTGTCTGATACATGGCTCTGGGATGATCAGGGCAGGGGGAAAATGGCCTGTAATTTAACAGCCAGATAGAGGAGTTGGTCGGAGTGGGGGCTCAAGACAGGTCGGTTTGCATATGAAAGGTACATCTCGGGCTGGTCATTTACTCTCTCCAGGAACTGGCTAATCTGGGAGAGGCAGTCTCTTCAGGGTCAGCAAGGCCTCAAATGTCAGCCTGTCAGAATACCAAAATTAAAAAGGCATGACCGGTATGGACAGGAATCTCTACTCCATCATGCATCCTTTTTCCTAGGCGGCCTTAGAGAACATAAAAATTAATGTATTAAAGACTCAGTTGAGAGGAGCGGCAAGATGGCGGAGGAGTAGGAGACCAATTATCATCAGGTCCCAGGAAATCACCCAGAGAGCTGTCAAACCATTCTGAACACCTACAAATTCTACCGGAGATCGAAGAGA
>LNAC01001892.1:2785-19896 GCA_002007465.1 Ailurus styani
TCATGACCTGAGCCGAAGGCAGCGGCTTTAACCCACTGAGCCACCCAGGCGCCCGACCCCATCTCAATTTTATTTAAGTCATTATTTACTCAGATGTTCTCTTTACGGCTGAAAACAATTTTTAACCAGTTCAAATATATTTAGTGCTTTTGCCATATTATCAAGTGGCTAATTGTCAAGAAATTATTCATATTTCAGATGTCTTTGTTACTACAGTCTAACTAATTGGCTGACATCACTCCCTACGATAGTCTAAAATGAGCCAAATGTTTAAGCTTGGGGTGGTGGGGGACTACGTTATAAACAAACATGATGAATGGCATTTTTTTTTTCTTCTCTCACCTAGTCCGTGTGTCCTTCATTTTACTTCCTAATACATCAAAGATTTTGGGATTCCGCTCTCATTTCTGTTTAATTCCACCAGGATCTAGATACTCTTTTTAAAAATCTTCTTCCCTTCCTCGGCTGTCCTCAGTTTGTGTTAATGACTCTGGCACTTCTTCATTCACTGGTATGTGCATTCCTCAACATAGTGTTACTTTTGCAAAACCTCGAGACAACCACAAATCTAGTTGGGTCAGAAGAGGGAAATAGTTCCATTATTAGGCAAAGGCTTATCAGAGAAAGTGAGCCGAAACAAGTTTCTCACCTATGGTCTCTCTTCTAGCTTCAGAGTTCCTAAAGTTTTAAGAACAATTTTAGGGGACTAGGCAATATCATGAATGAATTTTGTGAGTACAGAGATCTGTGGGGCGGGACTTCTGGCCATGTGCTGGTCTATCAGCCAGGTGCTGTCTATCTGGCAGAATATGGTTAGAAGGGAGGGTGTGGGATCTCTTCTCAGGAACTGGTCGAAATTAATTTTTTTTCCCTAAAACTCCTCTGTTATTGGGATATTGGCCTTCCTGAATTGGTTTATTGTTTTTATTGTTCCTAATGTTTCCTCCTCTTTTGATGTACTTTTGGGCAATACTCTCACATTTATTTGCCATACTTTCTATTGAGTTTTTCTATTTATGACACCATGTTTTTATGTGTGACGAATCATCTTCTGTTTCCAGTTTGGAGGGTGTTGCAGTAATCCAGGCGGTAGTTGGCATTGTCTGGAAACAGGGTGGTAGCAAGGACAGTGAAGAGATGAAGTCACATTCTGGGTGTATTTGGAATATAGAACTGGGAGGATTCATGATGTGTTGGTTGTGGGATGTGAGCAGAAGAAAGGAGTTACGGATAGCCCATCTGGCAGCTGGGGTCTCCATCCTGTGAGACAGGGGAGAGTGTGGGCAGAGTGGATCTACCTCTAGAGTTCCAGGTGAGCTAGTTGAGGAGGCTGTTGTTTCCATAAACCAGGAATTCAGGAAGGAGGTTGGAGGCTAGAGAGGAAAATGTTCCAAATCTACCAGGAGGCTGGAGGAGACCACCAAGGTTGGAGAGTAGATGGAGGTGAGAAGAGGTAGAAGGATCAAGCCCTAGGATCCTTCGATAATAAGAGGTCGGGGAGAGAAGGAACCAGCTAAGGAGACTGAAGTGGGGGCATCATGAGCAGGAGGAAGAGGAAGAGCGTGGCATCCTGGAAGCCAAATTAAGTTGCATATCTGGAGGAAGAAATTATTCACTACATCCAGTGCTGCTGAGGAAGGAGAAATGTGCATTTGGATTTCACAGGATTGGAATTCCTGGTGACTCAGTCATCAGAGTGAAAGCTTAATGGGGTGGGATTAAGAAGTTAAGGACAAAGAAGACTGTGGGGACAGTGGGTGTTGGCATACCTTAGGAAGATACGGAGTTTGCCGCGTTTGCGCGCGTGTGCGTGTTTGTGTGGGTGTGCGCATGTGTGTGTTCCTCTCCTGCTTTCTGGTCTCTAGGATCTGTGTTAGAGGCATTCTGTAGATGATTTGATTTTTGTCTGTTCTGGCTTAACAGTGGGAGAGGTTAAAACTGGTGAGAAGCTGTGAGCCCTCCAATACAGCCTTTTGACTTTTGAGTTCAGTGTGTTATTAACTGGGTGCAGTATTTGTTGGGGAACCACCGGAGTCGTTTTTTTCTTCCCTCTCAGGGTGATAAGATTCCCCAGGGACCTCCAGTTTCTGGCCTGGCGGAGTAAAGGTCTGTCTAGCAGGTTTCTGGGCCCCAAACTGAGGATGAGAGCTGGCTGGAGGTGCAGGTGGGGGATTGGGGAAAGGGGAACTTTGTCTTCAACATTGCAGAACTGCTTATGGTCCCCGTGTTTTCGGTGTAGTTCTCTGGCCAACAATTGTGCTTGTTGTCCCTCTGCCCAGAGACTTTTTTTTTTTTTTAAGATTTTATTTATTTATTTGACACAGAGAGAGAGATCACAAGTAGGCAGAGAGGCAGGCAAGGGGGCGGGGAGCAGGCTCCCTGTTGAGCAGAGAGCCCGATGTGGGGTTCAATCCCAGGACCCTGGGATCATGACCTGATCTGAAGGCAGAGGCCCAACCCGCTGAGCCACCCTGGTGCCCTGCCCAGAGACTTTGCTTTAATTTCTCAAGAAAGCAAACCTGACCCACTTGGGGAGGGCATTTTCAGAATGGAGATACAACTGGTGGACAGACAGCATTTACCCCGAACTCCTTGTTTCTGGGGCTCCCTGTTTATCCTCGGCTGGACAGCTATCTGGTGCTGCCAGTTCCTTGGCCTTCTGAGCTGGTTTTCAGTGTTCCCATGGACAGCTGGGAGATTCTTCATCTGCAGCTCTGCTAAATTAGGTGCAACTAGTGTCCACAGTTTGTGGCTGTCACCACCTCTTCTTTCAGTCCTTATGAATTCATGTTTTAAAAAATCTCTTTACGGGCGCCTGGGTGGCTCAGTGGGTTAAAGCCGCTGCCTTCGGCTCAGGTCATGATCCCAGGGTCCTGGGATCGAGGCCCACATCGGGCTCTCTGCTCAGTGGGGAGCCTGCTTCCTCCTCTCTCCTCTCTCTCTGCCTGCCTCTCTGCCTACTTGTAATCTCTCTCTCTGTGTCAAATGAATAAATAAAATCTTTAAAAAAATAAAAATAAAAATAAATAAAAAATCTCTTTACTATGGTTGGAGTGGAACTTTAGATGAGAGTAGAACCGGATGCATGATTTTCCTCTGCCGTCCGAGGCAAAGATGCTTCCATCAAAACATCTGCATCACAGTTCAAAGAAAAAGAAGCTGTTTGAAAATGCTATTAAGATTTATACTATTATTCATTTGCTTTCAAACTGTTACTTTGACTTTGCACAAGTTCTGCCAGGTGCTTACGTTGCCATATAAATTATATGTTAATGTCTTTCTACTTCACCAAATTGTGATACAGGAGCTCATCTCTCCAGATCCCCAAAATGGTTTATGCTGTGTTTACAAAAGAGGTAATACATATTGTCAGAGAAAGTGAATAGCAACTACTCACCCCACCCCGCAAAAAGGTGAAATCTTGAATTGCACCGAAATGTGCGGTGACATAGAAGTTATCCTCACATGCGTCCTTTTCCCCAATTTTAAAGTATAATGACAAGTCACTTGCAATTCCTTAAAGAGATCTCTTAGGGCCCAGTGGCTAGGAGATGTTGACAAGCTTGGAACCATTTTAAATGAGAGATGCTTCTGATCTCTGCTGCTTAAGACGAGTTTCTGCTTGAACAAAGGTCTTTGCTTTGCTTCTCAGCAATTTGCAATGCTAACTTCATCTTAGCTTTCCCTGTGGCTTCTGAATTCCAAATGGGGTAAAGATGGTTTCCTTAAGCCCTTACACTCTTTCTTACTATGTCAGTGAGAAGAGGGCATGAACTGTAAATACAGACCGATTTGTACTTATTTTGTGTTTAAGCTTCTGCTGACTCTGCTCCTTTCCCACATACCTTATCCAAAAATCAGTGTCGATGGTTTCCCTGTGGGTGAGACATGTTTAGTCTCCCACGTTACTATCGGTCCAAGTGAAACTGTCATTTTTTCTTTTTGCTGAGAATGTTTTCAACCTAGTTTGTCTAAGATGTCTCAAAATACTGATTTGGAGAGATACTGGTAAAGTATTTTTTGTATAGGAATGTTAAAGGGTCCGTAATAACAATAAACATAGCTAGCATTTTCTGAGTTTGCCATAGGCAGTGGTACTGCTTCTAGGTGTTTTCCTTGAATAACCCCCTGCAGGAATCCCATAGGGTTGGGTGCTTTTATTAGGCCCATTTCACAGATTCCAAGCAAATGGAGACACCCTGTGTCACGCAGATAATAATAAGTGGGGAGCCAGTGTCACCCAGAGCCCAGCGGGTCCCACTGCTTCCCAGTGTTATTTGTCAGATGATGAGAGGACATTACATATTATCTTTGCATTTTATGTTTCTGCACTATACAGTCATCTATGAAGCTCTTTGCTTATGAAAGGGCAATCAGGCTGAGCTCAAGGAATATTCAGCTTGTCCAGTCAAGTTAAAGGTACAGTTCATTTTCAGGAATTACTAACCTCAGCCTATTTCAACCTGTCGACATTCAACAAAGATTTTTTTCCCCGAGCCTCTTGTGTACTAGCTTCTTCTATATATGGTGAAGGGCACCGCAATAAATTAGGCATGGACATGTAGTTGCGTAGGAAAGGACCTGTCAGTATTATCTCATGTTGCCGTATGTCTGTCTATCGTGCCTCAGATAAACTCAATCTCACTGAGCCTAGGAGCCTTCAGTGATGTGATAGGCTATGCCCGAAGTCAGATTTCCTGACTAGTGCACTTCTTCTTTCTGCTAAATCATAATGCCTCCCCTTTTTTTCTGTGTCCTAGAGCCTGATAGAAAAATGAAAACTTTGATAAAATTTATACATGATAGAGAATAATAGAGAACCACAAGTTGAGATTTGAAATCCAAGCAGCAAAGAGCCAGAGTTAGCAAGCTGGCATGGTGGACAGTCTCTCAGATGGCCTCCAAAGATCTGGTGTTAATGCTCTGGTGTGTGGGCTGGACGTGGAGACTCATCGTGAATAGAATATAATGGAGCTGATCGGATGTCACTTCTAAGATTAGGTTACCACGAGGGCACCTGGGTGGCTCAGTGGGTTAAAGCCTCTGCCTTCAGCTCAGGTCATGATCTCAGGGTCCTGCGATAGAGGCCCAAATCAGGCTCCCTGCTCAGCAGGGAGCCTGCCTCCTCCTCTCTCTCTGCCTGCCTCTCTGCCTACTTGTGATCTCTCTCCCTCTGTGAAATAAATAAATAAAATCTTAAAAAAAAAAAAAGATTAGGTTACCAAGAGAAGGTGGGCTTATCCTGCATGCGCATCGGGCTACTCTGAAGGAAGCCTGCTGTCTTATTGTGAGCTTCCCCGTGGAGAGACTTTCAGCCAACAGCCAGTGAGGAGCTAAAGCCTTTAGTCAGAGGAACCCAATCCTGCCAACAACCACGTGAGGTTGGGAATGGATCCCCCGGCAGAGCCTCCATAGAAGGTCTCAGCCTTGGCCCACTCCATGATTAAAGTCGTCTGAGAGATCTTGAGGCAAAGGCACCCGGTTAAGCCGTACCTGGATTTCTGACCCACAGAAAACGTTTGTTGATAATATGATAATTGACTTTAAGCCCTAAGCTTTACTGTAATTTGCCATGCAGAAATGGATAACTAACTAATATTCTTGGCAGTAAACACCATGAGGTTTTCTTCTTTTGGGGGTCTCTACCTCCAGGTTAGCAGGTCATGTGGGAGGCAGGGATTAAGGCAAGAAACCGAGGGGACTGCATTAAGTGTTCAGGGCTGCTGGAGGGAAGGGGCCATCAAAAGCCGCCTCAGCGCTGTCCTATCCCCCTGGGAAGACCCCAGCCTTAAAAAAAAAAAATACAAAAAAGCAAAAACCCAAACAGAACAACAGCAGAGTAAGTCAAGCCACTAACAGTGTTCCATGGCTTAAAATACTGCATTCAGTAAGAGTAATTATGTCATATTGAATGACAGCAGTAAAGTGAACTACTTCCTCTGGCTACTCAAAATATATGAAACATTTCTGAATTTGGCTAATAATGTTTTGTGAACTTTTGTTTTGTATGAGTTTCTTTTAACACAACCTCTTAAAATATGGTCCTTTCCCTTTTAATGCACTTTTTTGGCCAGAAGCACAGAGGCTGGATTCTTGTTAGGCAGAAATTCAGACAGATGGGTTACACTCTATCTGTGTGTAATTTAGCATCGTGGTGAGTTAGAATCAGCAACGCGTCCCACCTTCGTGGTGTTAAAGAAGGTGGCATTAATAGCACAGAAGGAGTGTGCGGGGAATGGGTTGCAGGCCTGTAACTCTCACCTGTTTGTGTAGTTGTGTTGCACCCTGTCACGTGTCCACCATACGATCATTTCCCATCTCGGGTCCGGAATTCTTTTTATGCGATATCTTAAAATCAGTATCTTAAAATCAAGAGGAAATAGATTTTTTTTTCTGTTAGCATAGTTCACTTTGATACATTTTTCATATCTTAGGTTAAATTGGTTTTTGCATCCTAAAATAGGCTCTTTTACTCTTCGTTTTGTAACATCGTGGTTTAACGAGAAGAGCGTTGGATATCAGCAAGTGTGTACCAGTGGAGTTCATGAATTAAAGAACTATTTATGGTCTTAACTTCTGATTATCGAAAGCATATGTTTAACCCTGAACCTAATTTTAATCTAACACATTCCCAACCCTGTCTCCAGTTTCTAACCAGTGTGTTCACAGATAGTACACATTTTCAAATTAATTACGTGAATGACTCCAAGGCTTCTTGAATTATCCTTCTTACTCTAAAATTGCTTATTTTCTCCACATGATAAACATATGCTAAGACAAAAGTTATTATCCCACTTGATAAAGTCTCAGAGAAGCTTCGTGTCTTGATCAACTGTACATAGCCTGTTGGTAGGAAAGCCAGAAAGAGCACTGTGTTCTTCTACTTAATTATCACATCCTTGGCATTTTATAAAAGTTATGCTTAAAAATAAAATAAAAATGCTACCCATTTTGGTCTAGAGTGATTATTAACACATGGTCCTTTATAGGTTGTTTAAAGAGAGTGGTAAAAACCTCCATATGTTCTAATGCTGGAAAGTCTGTGTACTTTACAAATAAATTAATGATCTTTTAACATGCAAAAAAGAGTTTCCTCTCAACACCTTCTTAGTCCTTACACTCTTCTCCATGAAAACAGAACAGGTGCTTCTTGGCTAAATTCAAAGGAACAAATTCATATATATTTTGTGGGAAAGCAATGAAATCTGCTTGGTAGACCTGCAGGGGATTGTCTGGCTGGGAAGTGCGATGAGTCCCAGACAATGCTGGCTGCTCCCAAAAGTCTTAGAGCAAAGAGAAGGAAATGAGTGTGAGATATTTGGTCTCTTATCTGAAGTATAATCACATTAGCACCTAGTTGAATGTTAAAGAAAAAAAGTAAGCTGAGATTTATCACTGAATATCCTTCCAAATTTGGGGTTTATTTGTATTCTGAAATCTAAGTCTTATGCCTAACAGTTTAAATGCCAAGTAAAAAAGACAGAGTATGATGAGCCATACCCAGTAGCTGTAAGCTAGGCTGCCATTTAGTTGTGATAGTTCATCGTTCAGGTGAGGACACACCCCTTATAGATGCAGGTGGAATTTTTCATTCTGGTTTATGAGGGCACAAAACACAAATAGGAAAAAAAAAAGGGAACATGTTTAACCTCGAGTTAGATAATAAAGTGCAGGGGCACCTGGGTGGCTCAGTGGGTTAAAGCCTCTGCCTTCGGCTCAGGTCATGATCTCAGGGTCCTGGGATCGAGCCCCGCATTGGGCTCCCTACTGGCAGGGAGCCTGCTTCCTCCTCTCTGCCTACCTGTGATCTCTCTCTCTGTCAAATAAATAAATAAAAATCTTAGGAAAAAAAAAGTAAAAATTAAAAAAAAAAGATAATAAACTGTATTAGAGCCAGAAGGGTTGAACTTTTGTGAAATCTTGAAGAGGGAAATATCATTAACCAACCACATGCTAAGATCCTTTTACTTGTTCCTGCCTTTGGTCCCCACAAGACCCAAAATCTTGCCAGTATTTTCTTTGATTTCCTTTTCCCCTCACCCCGTCCCGCATAAAGAAACTAGAACTTGTCAAGTTAAGTAACTTACTTGAAGTAATGCGGCAGCGAAGAAAAATTGAAACCCAGTGAAGTTCGATTCCATGTTCTCTGTTCCTTCTACATCAATAAACCATCCCATAAAAATAGTGTTCCCTTTTGGAGGAAAAGAGAGTCTATCACCTTGAAATAATCTCTATAAAAGATATTTTCCTTTCAAAGAAGGCTGAAACTCTGCACATGGAATCAGGGAATTGTTGAGGTGATTTTCCTTGAATCTTTTGCCACCTTAAAAAAATGTGTGTGCATTTGTATTTCTGTAAATTCCTTAGCTTGGCCATACCGAGAATTCTGATTGGAGTGGTCTCAGTAACATTCAGCTGTCGGCAGCCTCTCCAGGCTGAGTAATTGAGAACATTCAATCTAACAGTTCCTGTTCCAAGTCATTGTTTCTCAAGGAACGGTTAACCAGGTAGTAAGCTAGTATAGTCCCTGAATGATAAGAACACTTTACATATTATTGTGTACATGAGTGAATACATTGTTTTATTTCCTTGATTTTAGAATTTTATCAGTTGAAAATATACAGACTTTAAGGGAGGGAGCACTAGAAGACACCACTAAATATTTAGTCAGATGTGAATTTTACATCTTGATCTCTGAAATGTGCTTTCTAAATTGAGTAGAGTACCTCAGTAACCTTAACCTTTCCCAAATTACTTCTTTTGCCTTTATTTCCCTTCTAGAACTGCTCTCATTCCATCCATTCATCTGCCAGGATCTAATCTTCTGTCATTTTCAGCTACTCAAGCGTGACTATATTGTTCTCTCAAAATTGCGATTCCGGTCAAATTGTGTTAGCATCTCTCAAGTGTAAGGCCAACTAAGGGAAAATTGTGCAGAAAAATAGTAACAGTATTTCTTTCCATGGAGATTTCCTTGTGGATGACTAAAAAGTGAGGTTTCATGGATTAGGAACTTTGGAGGACTTGCTTAGGACCATATACTTATGATTAGGACCACATGGTATTTATTAAGCTATTCTTCAGTACCTGATATTGTGTGAGATAAACAGATGAGAAACCTCAGCACACGCACAGAGTCTCAGGTGGGGAGCACTTGTAGGAATAGCATGTTTTAAAATGGTGGATAACGTCAGAGGACAATTTTATCTTTTATGAAGAATTTTGACTTAAGGATGAATGATTTTATTGTGTCTTTACCTTGTTCCGAGAATGAAATCTTACACTAAGTTGACTACTGACATTTCTTTCATTGTTTTCCCATCAATCTTTTGCTGTATCGCCAGAGGAATGTAGAAATACTGGATTATTATCTAGTGAATTCCAAAGTCAGAGATCTTTGGACTTACTGTAAGATTTTCTTTAAGGACTAGACAATGTACAAATCCAAAGGGATGATTCCACACGTGAATTTGCTTTTGTTTTATGCATTTTTTTTACATTATAGGCATTTTTATTTGGGTTTTATGCATTTTGTTACATTATAGGCATATTACTTCCAGTGAAAATCTGTTTATTAATCCCTTTTAATTAATTTCTGAAATATAGTCAGAAGTTAGTTGAGCTGGTTTTACCACTTGGAGTCATTAAACAGATTGTGATGTGTTTGACTTATGTGGTCTAAGGAGTGAAAAGATTTGTCTGAAAATCTTAATCAAATTCTTAGATTGATATTTGAGACATAACTTGTTGGAAATGAAGACAGTGGAATATTATTAGGGTGGAAGTATCATATTCTACTTACTATGATATTTGTTGGTGAATCTGGGCTCTGTTCCCAGCTCCAAATAGAAATGCTAAATTATCTTGGTTAGATTTCTCATCCATCATATGCTTCAATTTCCCACTTGTCTTTTTTAATTCTTTCTTGGTATTTTGCCAGAGTCAACTAGAAAATGTCTCATGTACTTTAGGCTTTGAGAGAAAAGACAGTGTGAAATGCTTCAATTATCAAAATAAATCTAACCAATTTGTGATTTATCTACTTTGTGATTTTTCTCCCAGAAATCTTTAATCCTGTAGGAGCTTCATTGGCTACATGGCACAAATCTGATCAGGGCGAGTTCACATCATTTCCAGCTAATATATATGTGGGTAATGCAGAATGTTTTTGATTACTTTGTGCCCAAACTGAGTTATACAACATACTGACTCCACAGTCCAACATGCTTCTCAGGCCAAAAGAAATGCATTTAAGAACATGTTCCCAGTTTTTGATTATCCATCCCACTTTTTCCTTATATAAGCATGGGTAGTTTGTACATTAAGAATGGATTTTGGGGGCACCTGGGTGGCTCAGTCGGTTGAGCGCCCAACTCTTGATCTTGGCTCGAGTCTTAATCTCAATCGTGAGTTTGAGCCCCATGTTGAGTTCCACACTGAGCATGAAGCCTATTTAAAAAAAAAAAAACTAGATTTTTAAGGGTGTATCTGTGTGACTCACAATACCATTGTCAATGAATTGTCCTTTGATTATAACAATGTAAAGAATTAGAAAATGCATCTTTCATTTTTATATTAAGTCTTTCAGTTTAGTGATTAAATTTAACCTTTGTTTTAGGTCTAAGAATTGGCAGATATGAGTATTTATCTCACAAAATGGGATGTGTCAGTGACAGGAGTGATTTGCCCATTTTTCTAGTATTCAGCAAATTTTTCAAATTCATGCAGTTGGGCCTTGAAAGACAGACTCACAGTTTATCTTTGACCTTTGACTGGGTCATATTCATGGGATTTTGTATTTGTATTTTGTATTTGTATTCATGGGATTTTGTATTTGAGGGACAAGTGAAAGCTTTACACTTTATCCCTGTTGAAATTCCTCGGACACAGTCTTGGTAGTTGAGTAAGTGGATGCGTTGAAGTTAGAACACTATTCTGGAGATGGTCACTATTGTTCAAGATGGTCAGACATCTTTTCACAGCTGGCTTAAATGGCAATTTATATATATGTTCTTTGTTTTTGTTTGTTTTTTCCACAGCTGTTGTGAACTTGGACAATTCTGTGGTTGATCTGGAGACCCTTCAAGCTCTCTATGAGAATGTGAGTAATAGAAGGAATTTTATGTGTGAGTATATAATACATACACAATACTTACCAATATGTACATCTAGACTCATTGCCTTAATGTCTTTTAAGAAAAATTGATCTGGGCGCACTGAATTTACTTAAGTAAAAGTTTATTTAAACTTTCTTTCATACTTTCTTTAATTCTTTAATACTTTCTAGGAAACCTGCTGGACAAATGTGTGGTCTCATAATTTCAAAGATGGTGGTTCAAAGCATGCTGTATGTGAGGTCATTCATAATCCCTCTTTTGAAATATGATAGTCAGTACTTAGGTAGATGTTAATTTGAGCTGAGCATTGTTCTGTGCACTAACTCAGTTAATCTCCATGTGAAAACTCTAGGTAGGTTCAATTATTATCCCCATTTTACATATGAGGAAGTTTAGGCATAGTAAGGTCAGATGACTTGTTCAGAAATCACACAGCAAATGTGGTATGGCTGGGGTTTAATTCATTCTGGCTCCATTTCTCTAAACTGAATAGTTTGCTTCACCAAGTGGCCAAACATTCAAGCTTTCTTCTGGTAGCACTTTTTCTTAAGTTGGCAGGAAAAAAGTGTAAGTAGCAGAGAAGTACCAGTGTAGCATGATGTAGTCAGTGCCTTTGGGAAGTGTGATCTATGTGGTGATATATGAAATGGTTTTAGATGGGGCGTGGCATTAAATAACATTGATTCACATGGTGAGAAAGTGATTATCTTATCAGGGCCTTTATAGTGCTTCTGATTATATTTAGGAGAAAGTGTCACTGTAGCCCTATTTTGTAGCTTTGGGCTCCCTCTTTTTTTTTTTTTTCCATTTTGTTTCTACTCTTGCCTGTGACCTGTGACGTGCTCGTATTTAAGCCTCAGGTTTTTTAAGTGGCATGACCTTAGTTGGTCTTTGACTTTTCAGCCCCGAGTCAAAGAACTTGTGGCTCTGGAGAACACATAGGTTAACAGGATACAGACTTCCTTTCCCGACTCCTCCCTTAGGAACAATGTATTCCAACTACTTGTCCACTCTTGAACTTGGTAAAACATATGTATATGTGGTCTCCCCTATGAAATTTAAACGTTTGTAGGAGAAGATGTATCTTATGGTACATCACATAGATTCTATTGATCAAGTGTAAAGTTGGTACCTGGTCAACATGGTGAACATAGGGGTTCACTTAGATAGAGTCATAAATGAAGACTGAGAGGGGAGGTGTGATGGTTGATTATGTAATTGTCAGTACATGATGGAAAACTGGAAAAAATAAATCTGTATTTAACATATTAGTATGTTAGTGTCCCAGTGAAGTGGGTGTTTAAAATATATCCATTTAGAGGTACAGAGAGTTTTCATTTCTCTTGAATTTTTGATACTAACCCTCCCCCGACCAGGAAAGCCATATGGAAGAAATGAGGAAATACCAGGGAATGTAATTTCTTCAACACATCATAATGATGTATGATGTTGGTATAGGGTAACTGTTTTTCTTACATATACATACATATAAGTGCTTATGTATATACATAACTTATATATGTGTATATACATGTGTTGTGTATATTACATGAAGACATATGAGTGTCTTGGTATATCTATGTGCAGAAATATATACAGAAAAAATACAGAATTGGGGGACAAGTATATTGATGAGGGAAGTTTAATATGTGGTGATTTAGACTATTTTATTTGGGAGTTTTTAGCCTTTCAGAGCAAATTAACTTCATGAAATATAAATTTCTAGCTCTGAACAAACTAGATAGCTACCCAGAATTTGTCTAATTTCTTATCATCATACTTGTGAAAGTTGAATGAGTATTAGCTGGAACTGGCTAGATAGTGGTTTTCTTTTTTATTATTGTTATTGTCAAGCAATGGTTCAGGCTTTCATTGTGTCAGGAAAACACAATGGTAGGCATGGTTCACAGTAATATTGGCTCGAGTAGTAATAGGCTAGATTTCTTTAATAGCCATCTATAACAGAGGAACTTAAAGAATCCATTATGAATAATAAGTAATTGTCTATAACATATACTAATAGAATTCACGATAATTCTTGGTTAACTACCATTAAAGTACTAGTCGAAAGAGGGAGAAAGATTTGTTTAATTCATGGCAATACCCCAACATGGTGAAGGATTATTGGACACATAGGAAGTATTTAGTAAATGTTAAATAAATGTTTATATGAATTAATGAATGGAATCCACAGACAGGGTTTATTTCAAAACCTCTTTTGCTTTTTTAGTTGCTAATATCATGTGGTTTTTAGATAGAGTTTGCCTGTTCAAACTGATACCCGCTGGAAATAATGATCTATATTGAATATCTATTTGTGCTATTTTCATTTCTTTAGTAACAAGAGGATTTCATGTGCAAAATAATTACTGATTCTTTCCAGTGGGGTCTTAGTAGCCCAGTCATAATTTACTGTAAACTGCTATATGTAAAGAATATGGTAGACACTTTGAAAAGGGTAAATGAGGGTTTAAAATGTTCATATTTTGAGGATTGTGGGTCATTAAGTAGAAAATACTGGGGACGGACCTATTTTTATATAAGGGTTTTCAGTTTACTAGGGATAAATGCTGAGGCAAAAATTTGTGCTTTTTTTGAGTAATATACAACAGCGGTAGATAAAGACTTCCTCATAGTGAATGAATATGCCTGCAGCAAAGCAAGGAACTCCCCCTAATTAAGAAACAATTGAAGTACATATTCCCTATTCATGCAAGATGCATTTATTCAAATCCCTTCTTTTCAGTTGTTTAGGTTCCTAAAATTTCCTGAATTTTTAGAAATAATAATAGTTTAATGTCTATTATGCACCAAGCATTATTCCAAGTCTCTTATGTGTATTGATTCATTTAATCCTCTAAGTGCCTTTCCGGTGATTTATGAAGAGGAAATACTATTGTTATCTTAACCTTTTTGGAAAACTGAGACATGGTAAGGTTCTTACAACTCAGAGCTGGCTTGGTCACCTGGTCACCTCCCCTTAGGACTATGCTCTAAGCGAAGAATGTCCTGACTCATGGTGGTAACTGAACAGAGCCTTGAGGAAGACGTGAGGTAGCGCTGTTTGGTGGAAAAGAACATGGGATTAAGAGGTCAAAAGAACTGTGTTCAGGTTCTAGCACCACAATTAAACAGATCTATGTCTTCATTCTTTAGTTTCTATATTCTTATTGGGGTTTCTAATAATTCATAATAACAGCATCACCTTTTTGTCACCATCAAATGGGTGTAGAAAGAGTTTTCTAGACTACTCAATACAATTATGCTTTAATTTTTTTAAATAAAAATAAGTGTGGGCCTAGAACTATGAGCGTCAAATTGCAGATGATTACATCTAAGATTGGTTTAGGATTCAGATTAACAAAAGTCGTGTGACACATAAATTACAGTAAAACTGAACCTTTTCCTCAAGGGTCTCAAGGTTTTGCCAAGTGAAGCAGAATAAACACCTGTATGTTTACAAGCAACATGAATTAATAGAGAATACTTTTTAAAAGTCATAAAACTCAGAATGATACCACTTTACACATAATCATTTTAAAATTTGTTTTAGCTTTTGAAACAATCTCAAAGATACAGTAAAGTTGCAGGTGTGGTACAAAGAACTGTTTTTTTTTCATCATTTGCAAATAAATTGCCACCATTAGGCCCCATCATCCCTGAATTCTTTGGTGCATATTACTACAAATAAGCATGCCTTTAACCATAATACAACCATCAACATTAGGGAATTGACACTGATAACACTACTATCATCTAATCCTCAGATCCCAGTCGAGTTTTGCCAGTTGTTCCAATAATGTCCTTTCTATTTAGGACATCTTTGAAATCTTGTCATGCTTTCTGTCATCCTTTCCTTGGGCACTTGCCTCTTTTGTGCTTTATATTATCATTATGTATGCATACATCTTATCTTTGAACTATAAACTCCTTATTAGTAGGATTCTTATATTCCATGTTTAGCATAATGGTTTGTATGTAATATTCATAATTGTTACTCATTAATTAACGAGTGACCTGTTTTTGTTCTTGGTATTTTATAATTTAGGGAGATGAAAATTGTTTGTATCATCATATTTCATGTTGGACTTTTTTGAAAGATCAGTGTAAATGTGATGATTTCAGAACTATTTCTTCAAAGATTCAGAATTACTCTGTAAATAGTTAACCATTACTATTCCAGAAACATTTCATGACATTATGTGTGATTTTTTTCAAATAATAGTTTGGATTAAAATAGTAACATTCTGTTGTAGGGCAAACTGATCATGTTTGTTTCCTTCGTGTTGTTGTAACTTTGGAGATTACTTCTTCAAGAGCCCCCTGTTGCTAAAGAAATCTTGCCTTTTCTTAGATTACCCTGAATCTTTTGAGTGTCTGTCCAGTGGATTGACAAGAAGCTTGGGCTTTCTTTTCACAATTGATACTAAACAATACGTACTTCAGTGAACCTAAGATGAATCCAAGACCATAGAACCAGTTATAGTTTATTTTTTAGTGCATAGTGCAGATAATTTTTTGTTTTTTAATTGCTAATATCCTGCATGTTTACACGTGACTGATAAAAATAAGGCAGCATGCTATATGAATGCAGGTCTCTGGTGTACCTTGGTGGGAATCCTTCCTACTTCCTACAGATTCTTCTCAAACTTTACGACAGTATTGTAGCTAGATTAAAATATGCGATAGTCTCATTCAGCATGACATGATATAAACATGCTTTTAATACTCTGTCCCTCCTCTCCTGTTCCAGATCACACAAGGTCATACTCAGAAATTGTATTCTAACCATGTGAAACCAATGAGTGTACTATTCCCTAGTGGACTGGTATTCTACCTATTTTCATCTATAGTATATCAGATAGGAATGAACTCTTTGAAACAGAAGCTCAACACAGTAAAATATTTAGGCTATTTATCACTCCAGCTCCCTTCCCTTGCGTACTCCCAGATTCTTGATTCACCTATATGTGGAGATTAAGCCATCTGATTAATATGCACCAATTTGTCTTCATTTGTCACTACCACCTTCTCTTTATCTAAAAAAATTCTAGGACTACCTTTTCATACTCTTCTATTCCAGCTGGTGAGCTGTTCTCATTCTGTATTTGTTTCCTCCCCCAGCTCTCCTTTGTCAAAGTGTGTGGAAGTCCCTCAATTAATTAATTGATTGAGTAGTTAATTAATTAATTTAAAGATTTCATTTATTCATTTGACAGAGAGACAGTGAGAGCAGGAACACAAGCAGGAGGAGTGGGAGAGGGAGAGCAGGGTTCCCCCCAATCAGGGAGCCCAATGTGGGGGTCGGATCCCAGGACCCTGGGATTGTGACCTGAGCCAAAGACAGATGCTTAACCGACTGCGCCACCCAGGTGCCCCAGATGTCCCTCAAATTTAAAAAAAAAGGAGAGAAGGAAAGATAGAGAAGTGCAACCACAGATGGGCTCTGAAAACACGTCATCAACTGGGAAAGCATCTCTGAGGAAGGGACATCTGAAGTGAAAGTAGGAGTCACCCATGAAGGAAATGAAAGTGTTCTAAGCAGAGAGAACAGTGTGTGCCAAGATTTGAAAGCATGAAAGAGGAGTTAACCCACGGGGGAGAAGAAAGTATGTGTGAGTAAATAGCTCTGGAAGGAATGGGCGGAAGGAGAGATGTGGGAGCAGGCAGTGGCTAGGTTTAGCTAGGGATTTTAGGGCTTTTTTTTTTTTAAGATTTTATTTATTTATTTGGCAGAGAGATAGAGAGCACAAATAGGCAGAGAGGCAGGTAGAGGGAGAGGGAGAAGCAGGCTCTCTGCCGAGCAGGGAGCCCAATGTGGGGTTCAATCCCAGGACCCTGGGCTTATGACCTGAGCCAAAGGCGGCAGCTTAACCGACTGAGCCACCCAGGCACCCCGGGATTTTAGGACATTTTTAAGAGAATTGTGGAATCTAAAATTTTTTCCTTTAATTCTGCCAATTTTTGCATCTTATATTTGGAGACTTTTTTTTT
>LNAC01001892.1:38504-61909 GCA_002007465.1 Ailurus styani
TCAATCCCAGGACCCTGGGATCATGACCTGAGCCAAAGGCAGATGCTTAATGACTGAGCCCCTCAGGCGCCCCAAAATGGGAATTTAATACACACAGAGTTTTAATCACAGGATTCACATTTTAGAGGAAATTTTGACTACTGAAGAAGAGACTATGGGGAGCCAAAATGAAATGTCAGGGACTATTAGGAGATAAGAGACGATAATGACTTGGACCATAGTAGAAGTAGTGGAGCTGGTGAGAAGTGGTCAGATTCTGGAAATATTTTGAAGAATAAGTCAATTGAATTTGCTGATGATTTGGATACAGACTATGAGAAAGAGGACTCAGGGGCGATCTCAAGAAATTTGGCCTAGGCAATAGAAGCAATAGAGTTGCCATTAGGTGATATGTAGAAGTGCTTTGCTTAAAGATAGGGAAATAAGAATTCCATTTTGGTCCTATTAGGTTTGAGCTGTCTAGTCACTCATACAAGTGGATATTCTGTCTAGCAGTCTCAAGCCAGAAAGTAGGTGTGGGATAGTCTATCAGTCTGGGTCCAATCAATGAATAGAAACCATGGAGTAATGTATATGGAAGTTTATTATAATGAATGATAAATGTGTGCTAGGAGAACACAAGGATATAAAGATAACTTTAAGTGGTACCCTAGGGTTGAGAATGAGTACCTAGGAAGGAAAACCTTGAAAGGGGAGCTCTCTCACTACGGCTGGGGTACAGATCTCCCTGGAGAAGTTACGACCTCAGCCCACTGTTTTGCCTGTGTCATAGCTGGTCCCCAGTCTCTGGGCGAGCAGCAAACAAACTTCTGGGTGGCAGGCGAGCCACAGCTGGTCAGCAGACATGCAGGAGTCAGGATGCTGCAGAGGAGTGTACAGTGTCTGGGTTGAGAGAGCCCAGGAAGCAAATCTCAGGTCACAGGTAAGCCATGGCTGGTGCAAGGGCATATAGTGTGTGGTGTCCACATCAGGTGTGAAGAGGTCACCAGCCCTAGGCTGTGTGAGGTTCTGCACTCTGGTGTGCTGCTGCAATTTGGACAGAGGACCCCCAGGTGTCCTCACACACCTATACTGCTGATTACCTGTGCAGCAGGAGGAAGTAAAGGCAAAGGCCTGTATGCTAGAATTAGGAAGAGGAGCCTGCTTCCTCCTGCAGTAACCCTCCAGTGCTTCCTACCGGCAAAGGTTAACATTGTGTTCCCTGTAAAGAGGAAATTCTAAGAGCTCCATCCATCATCTCAGAATGGGTTCAATGTGCTAAACTGAAGGTTGAGAGGCAATAATTGGCATGGATGGTAAGGAGGGTTGAGGCTTGGGGGAAGTTTGCTTTTTTTTTTTGGCAACTTATCACTGCATATGACCTGAGCCTTGCTCATATGAAGGTGTCTCCAGAAGGAAAAAGTGGTATGTTCACGCTTGTACTTGGCTTGGGTTCTCCTTGGAAATCTTTCAGACTTTATAGTATTAATAACTGTAATTATTAATCTCAGATCCAAAACAGTGTTTGAGAGTGTTTTAATTTTAGAATTTTAATTTTTCCTTAATAGTTTTTATATTGATATTTGAGGGGACATTTGAATTTTATGTATAAAAATAAATGTATAAACTCATTTCTTGTTATTAAATATGAGGAATAATCTTATTTACCATTCCACTACTTATCCTTGAGGACAAAATCATAGCTACCCTGACTCCTTTCCCATAAATACATGCCTTCTTTTTGCCAGATGCTTAAATGTCATCGGACTGTTTTAAAGTAGTTCTATTTGATCTCTGTGAAACAGATGGAAGTATTTGTTATACAAACCTTATTTAGAATGTAATCTTTTTTTCTCCCCTCATTGCATATGTTTGGCAGTCAGCTTTCTCTTCTAGATGTGAATGAATTTTGGGCAGTCTCCAAATCTAAACACACCCTAATTTCAAAAACCACAATCCTGAGGGCCCAATTCCTGTTTACTGAGGAATTAAAACCTAGTGAAACCACATAGTTACTAAATACAGTACATCCTACTGAGTTTTTTTAAAACAAAAATCTTTATAGTTTATTTGGGGTTAGTGACTATCATTGAGTTCACAGAGTAAAGTCCTTTCATAAGCAGTATATAATATTTACAGTTGGTTAAAAATATCTATGGCTCCCAATTCTTAATATATCCTCCTTATGTGGCCAGGTGAGTTTGCAAGTAGGTGGAAAGTGATAGACTGTGGAAAAGGGGTGGAGGGTAGTTAGGGAGGAGTCCTTATTTTTTCTTTAGTGTTTTGAATGATTAACATCAAGCCAACAATGTGTCTGTAAAAATGACCATGTGTAACTATCAACTGAATTGTTTTTTTCCAGATAATGGTTCAGTTTTTCCTTTATTTCATATTCAAGAAACGTGAACTGTTAAATATTAAGACCAAGCCAAACCCTGAAGTGAATCCTATTAGAAGTTCGGATGAAGAAAAAATATAAAAAATATAAGAAGAGAAAAAAATCCCACACCCCTTTGTAATTAAACAGTTCTAATCCAATTAGAAGGAGAAAAAAAAAGCAAGTAGGGTAGAAATAATTAGAGGTTTAACTTTACACTTCTCAGGATTGGATTTCACAGGCATACTTTATAGTTTTAGTAATCTTTACTTAGAGTAGTAGTATAGCACATGTCACATGATACAGGATCCTCAAAAGTGTATACCCTATTACATTAATGAAAATGAATTGGATTAAACATCTGTGTTCCCATAACTTCCTAGAGGTATTTAACTGATTCATGTTTTAAGCAACATTTAATCATTAGTTTCTTCAAACAAATGTGAGAGGAGTATTGGCTTTCTTCACGTCGCTTTTTTAAAACCATACTCTCATATTTCATTGTTTTATTGAGTTGGTTCATAGAATTCCTGCAAGTATGCTCATTTTCAAGTAAAAATGTGCTTAAGGTGAATTTCAGAATTAAAAAGGAAAAGCTTTAGATCTTGAATCACTTACAGATTGACTCTGTAGACTTAATAAAAACCAGAAATTACATTTCTTTTTTGTTCATCTAAGATGTGATAATGCCTGCCAAATCATAACACTATTGACTTTTTGATAGCTATGTTTCCTTTGATGAAGTAACTGTCTCCAGTGAAGTCCTTGGAAAATGAGAGTTAAAATGATTAACACAACTGCATTGGAAGGAAATATTGTGGGATTGTTCATATACATTTTCACCTTATTTTAATATGAGATTTTAATTTGATTGGTGATATTAAAATGGTGACTTATTGGAGAGCACTTAATATTTCCATGTTCACTATTGCCTTGTAGAGTTCATGGCTATTATTTGCAGCTTAGTTGCTTGCCCTCCAGCCATCTGGCCTGTCCATTTCTCAGACCCTCCTGGTCCTTTCACTAGAACAGAATGGACAAAACCGTTCTTTCAGATAGCAAATTCCTACTACCATCTTCTCCTAGTGAACGTTTCTGAATCTTCAATTCTTATTCCTTCCTTCCTTAGGCGTTCTTCCCTATTACAGACTTAAAGCAACACATACGTCCTCTGTGGAGCACTTGGCCGATATATTCCATACCCATCACATTGATTATCTATATTCTCATACTCTCCAATATCATGAAAGTTCTATGTCTGTTTCTTCCCCATAGTATTACATTGCCTTCGCACACAGTAAGCACTACGAAAAATTTATTTTTTTCTAAATAACTGCTAATGTGAATTATAACAGTAGCCTTGACAAGTTTTCTTAAATAGATTACAGCTGAACAACATGGGTTTGAACTGCATGAGTCCACTTCTGTATAGAGTGTTTTTCAATGAACCTGTCTATCCACCAGCCATTGTTTTTTATATAAATCCTATTCTAAGATCTGCCTCTTGTTTCTGTCTTTGAGAACATTAACAAACTTCTCAGCTTGGGAGGGTGGAGAAAGTATTTTTTGCACATTCACTCTTTAATAACTATTCAGCTCTCCTGAGGGAACGGTCTCTTCTGACACACACTAAACATTTCCCGGTATTTTTCCATGATGGTAGGCAGGCGTTAGAAAAATGGTACAGTTGGCTAGCAACATGATACACTTTTCCAACCTAATGCCATGAATGTTCACTATACCTTCTTTAAATCCCTTTAATCTGATGTAACAGGAATGTACTTATGGGTAGGAATATTATAGTTTACGTAGAAGACTTTCAGGTTTGGCCTGTGTATGGTCATACAAAGTAGAAAGCTTTCAGTGGAACAAACATTGTTTTAAGTACCTGCTGAGAGCCTTGGTTAATACTAAAGCTGGATCATGACTTGAAATTATGCCTGACAGGAATAACTTTTGATGGTTTTGACATATTAGCTTGAGAGGTCATCGGCCTTCCCTCCTTGCTGCCCATGATTGCAACAACTGAAGTTTAACTGGGCAATAAATTTATTAAGGGAATAGTCAACTCTCTTAATAAAACTCTTACCATATTTCCCTTCACTAAGCTTATTTAGGAAGTTTAAGGATTCCAGATGGCATTTCTTATGTATTTGGCTCACAATTTCTTGTTTACTCACATATTTGCCAATGTATGGTTAAGTGTTCAAGGTTTTCAGGTCTCTGAAGAGCCATTCAGCCCTTCAACACATAACTTTAGATTGCTATGTGTATATGGCAACCATTTTGCAAATTGCCCTCAACCCTTGGTGTTTAAAGATATCCCAGTTGTTTATTGTACCTGAGGAAGAAAGATCTGTGGGGCCGTAATGTGTGTCTGTTGACTACAGAAAGTGTATCTCTTAAAAAGCTAGTGTTCAAGATTAGAGAAAGTATGAGTCAACAAATACTGTATAGACCACCCATAAACTGTTGAATGTATAATGTACAAAAGTATTTTTTAAGTGGTCATTTAATAATGCAGAAGCATTTCCCCTTACAATTCCCGAGAATTCCTCAGTCCATTCCATAACTGCAAGAAAATGAGAAATTGAAATACAATGAGAAAACCTAACCATCACATGGATGGTTGTTAGATCAGAAGGTTGATGCTAAATATGAAACAGAATAATTAGAGGCTACAATTCTGTGGAAAGAGCGGGGTGGTTGCTAAAGAGGCAACAATTATTTACTGTCCAGGGAGCTGGGATACTCGTCACAGTGGGGCAGTAGTGTTCAGAGTGGTTCTTAAATGTTGGCTGGCAATGTGCTTGAGAGAAGAGATGAGAGGTTGTTCTCAGCAGATGGAGCAGTTTGATCAAAGGCTTAGATGTGGAAAACTGGAATGTATTTGGGGTAAGGAATTCTGTGTTGCTGGAAAGTAGTACAATAGGGGAATTAGAGCAGGATTTGGGACAGGTGTTAAAACTGACAGGCATGGATGTGGTCCGATGGCTCTGGGGAGGCAGTGAAATTGAAGAGGGGAACATTTTTTTCTGAGTCTTCAGGGATGAATGAAATAGGAACTGTTTCCTAACTGGATGTGGGAGGGGAAGGATTGGAGCGAGGGTTCTTTCTCGGGTGTTTGAGAGGATGGTCAGAAGCCAACATTAGGGTACTGAAGGATGTACAGACGTGGGAACATAAAGGAAAAGTTCATCAGTGGGTCATGTTGAGTCTTTAAGTTTTCATCTTGAAATAATTATAGTTGCAAAGGACATAGCAAAAAATACATTGAAGTCCTATATAGCCTTCACCTAGTTTTTCCCAATGTAACAACTTAAAGTCATAGTACCGTGTTCAGACCTGGAAATTGACATTGATTTGATCCATAGGCATTTTTTGGATTTCACTGGTTTCATATACACTCCTCTGTGCATGTGTGTGTGAACACATGTGTACGGACATAGTCCTATGCAATCTTATCATATGTTGTTTCGTACAGCCATCACTATAATCAGGATGTAAAATTCTACGTCTACAAAGATCTCTGATGTCATCCCTTTATAATTATACTATGTATTTTCCCATTCCTAATCTATTTTCCATCTCTGAAGTTTTATCATTTTGTGAATGCTATGTAAGTGGAATCATATGATATATAACATTTTCATATTAGCTTTTTTCACTCATTATAATTCCCTTAAGATCCATCCAAGTGTTGAGTGTATCAAAAGGTCATTATTTTCCATTGCTGAGTGTATTCCATGGTATGAATGTACCAACGTGCTTCATTCTTTGAAGATATTAGATTGTTTTGAGTTTTTGTCAATTACAAATAAAACTGTTATGGACATTCATGTACATTAAACTCTTTTGTGTTTAGGGGCACCTGGGTGGCTCAGGGGGTTAAAGCCTCTGCTTTTGGCTCAGGTCATGATCTCAGGGTCCCGGGGATTGAGCCCCACATCAGGCTCCCTGCTCAGTAGGGAGCCTGCTTCCTCCTCTCTCTCTGCCTGCCTCTCTGCCTACTTGTGAGCTCTCTCTGTGTCAAATAAATAAATAAATAAAATCGTAAAAAAATAATAAATAAATAAATTCTTTTGTGTGTGTATAGATTTAAGTTTCTTTTCTTTGTAATAAATGACCAGGACTGCAATACAGTTTTGTATGTTAAGTATCTGTTTAGTTTTTATGAAAATATTTTACAGAGTGGCTGTTCCATTTTATATTCTCAGCAGCAATATATAAAAGACCAGTTTTGCTGCATCCTGGCTCGGTACAAGTTACTATTTGTTCATTCCAGCTCTTCTAATAGATGTGTAGTGATAGTTCATCGTGATTTTAATGTGCGTTTTCCTAATGGAAACTAATGTTGGACATCTTTTCATGTGCTTAGTTTTCTTTTGTGTATTCTCTTTGGTGAAATATCTGTTTGTGTCTTTTGCCCATTTTCTAGTTAGCTTGTGATGCTCACTAACACCACCTTTAACCATTTCATTCTGCCTCATTCCTGCTGGGCGGGGGATGGAAGTTCAGCTGTCACCTGGGGCCCCCAGATGCCAGGACAGGAGGACATTCGTGGTGGTGGTGGGGGGAGCAGGTTGCTGAATAGCATTGCCTCCCACCAAGTAGCTTCACCTTATTGCTGACACATTGGGTGGAAGATCAGTTCTCTACTTGCAACACTGATTCCATGAATGGTCAGTTTTTCCTTTGGTGTTTGGCTAGAGTAGGACTGTGTTAAGAGAAAAGTATTCTGTTTTCCTAGATCATGTTTATTAGAAATAGGTTTTTCTAAAACCTATTTGTTAACCTGAGTCTGCTGGTTGTTTGGGTTCCTGGCTTCTCTAATACCCCATCTGGGCTGAATGGGTGGGAGAGAAAACCTAGGGAGCTCACATCATTCTTTGAGTTGTGAGGAAGCTGCCCACCTGGCCTGCCTTCCATTTTTGAAACCCTTCTTCTGTTTGTTTGTGGAATTAGGATTTTTAGTTGCAAAAGGACTGTTAGCAGTGTAATGACTTCATCTTGGTCCTCATGTTGATTTTTTAAAGATCTGGGACCTCTCAGTAGGTAGCCTGGCATTCAGTAGAGCTTTCTGAAGAAATGTAGGGCCATTGACATCAGGAGATGATGGATGAGCCACTCTTTCTTTGGATCTTGGCGCCTGTACTTACTAGTTGAGACTTTAAAGACTCTGCTTTCTCATCATAAAAATGGGGATTTTTGATGCTATTGATGATGCCGTTGATGATGATGATGCCTGTCTCTCAGACACTGTAAGAATTATATTAGATTATGCATGTAAAACATTTGCAGGATTTGCCTGACAAATACTAAGTACTCAATAAATATCAGCTCTTCTTTTATCTGCAGACAAAACTTCTGACTCTGAGAAGGTCCTTGCTGAGTTTAGTGAGAATGATTTAAATAAAAATTGAAGCTAGTTTGCAGGGATTCAAAAAGCAAACAAAAGATAAGGTAAGGAATCAGTATACCTTCAAGATACTGTGTTGGAAAAGTAGGGGAGGAGATAGAGGGGTTGTGGAGGGATTCAGGGATGTGATTTGTCAAGGGAGAAGTAAGCTTGAGATTTAGATAGAAAAAAAAGAGAGGACTTTCTGTTTTTTTCCCCAAATAAATATGAACATGGACCCGGACTGAGGGGAGGGGGCCAGCAAACAGAGGGAGAAATGGATAGGTAAATTATATAGAAAGGGTAAGGATGCTGATGATGCAGGACTAACAGCACAGATATAAAGGAAAGACAGCTTTATTCCTTGGAGACTGGGCATTTCTACCACCATCCAGTATAGGCCAGATTCCTGGCTGTTATCTTTGATGTTACCAAATGCCTTGACTTCTACTTCTCCAAAAGCAGTCACTGGAAGTATTCCCACTATTTTAGTTCCTGGTAGCTGTTGTTTCTATTGCAGAAAGGAGAGGTACCGAAGAAAAAAACAGACTGAATGAGGAGATAGGATGATAGGAAGAAATGGGGGAATTTGGAGGAATTTACATATTTAAAAACTCAATTTATTATTATTTCATCAGATAATTATTAAATGTCTGTCTTACAGTGATGAACAAAGCAGACATTATCCTTGTGCTTCTGGAGCTTTCTTTCTAATAGGAAGTTAGGTTTTCAATATTCATTTATAATCGTGATAAGTGCTATGAAGGAAAGTGCATTTCTACAATGAGGATAAGTTAGCAGGAAGATTCACTGTTGATGAGGAGGTTAAGAAAGGCCTCCCCAAATTAGAGAGTTTGGAGCTGAACCAAGGAGGGAGTAAGTATTGTGGAAGATGAGAAGTGTGGGCTATGTTTTAGGCACAAGGAGAAGCATGTAAGACAGAAGAATTGTGATCTGTTGGAGGAACTGAAGGAAAACCATAGAGAACAGAATGTGTACAGCGAATGGGAGTACTGCATGAGATGTGAGGTAGAACAAGTTGGGGTGAGGGTGTGGTGAACCATGTGGGCTTTGTAGAAACCTAAAGTCTATGGTATTTTTCTAAGAATAACAGTTAGCCTTTAAAGAGTTTTGAGTAGAGTATCCATGTTCTGCCTAGCATCTTTATAAGAATTGGGTGCTGTGTAGGACATATGTTAGAGCCAGGGATGATTATGAAGAGATGAGGCAGGGTATCAAAGTAGCTGAGCTGAGAGGTGGCAGCAGTCTAGACAAGAAGGATAGCACTGGAAATGGAGAAAGGCCTTGGTGAGTCACAGGATGTAGAAATGAATTACAGACAGACATCCAGCATGACGCCCAGGTTTCTGACTGGTGACTAGTTGTCCAGTTTACTGGAAGCAGTATTACTGAGTGTTTGGGGACAGTATGCATGAATTTATTTTTAGACTTTTTTGTCTGAGATGCCTCTGAGGTATCCAGGTTAAAACACTGAGAAAGTAATTGCCTGTCTGGATATGAAGGGAAAACAGAGGCTCAAGATAGTTGCCATGTGGTGTTTGGATAGTGGATGCAGTCCCCACAGTGGAGAATCCAGCAGAGGCATGGGAGGATATCTAGGAAAAGAAGATGTACTCAAAGGGAACAATATTAGGAGGCAAAATCACCTAGTAAACATAAAAGTGACCAGGGTGATGATATTGAAGAAAAAGATTAAAATTTTAAGATTAACTTTAGCTTTATTGTGAATATTGAAAGAAACTGGGTATTCATCCTTTCTGATGGCTGAGTATATTCCATTGTGTATATGGACCACATCTTCTTTATCCATTCATCTGTTGAAGGCATCTCAGCTCCTTCCACAGTTTGGCTATTGTGGACATTTCTACTATGAACATTGGGGTACATATGGCCCTTCTTTTCACTACATCTGTACCTTTGGGGTAAATACTCAGTGCAATTGTAGGGTCATAGGGGAGCTCTATTTTTAATGTCTTGAGGAGCCTCCATACTGTTTTCCAGAGTGGCTGTACCAACTTTCATTCCCACCAACAATGTAAGAGGGTTCCCCTTTCTCCACATCCTCGCCAACATTTTTTGTTTCCTGCCTTGTTAATTTTTGCTATTCTAACTGGTGCAAGGTGGTATCTCAATGTGGTTTTGATTTGAATTTTCATGATGGCTAGTGTCGTTAAACATTTTATGTGTCCGTTAGCCATTCAAATGTCTCCACTCCTTTGAGAAGTGTCTGTTCATGTCTTCTGCCCATTTTTTGACTGGATTATTTGTTTCTTGGGTGTTGAGTTTGAGAAGTTCTTTATGGATCTTGGATACCAGCCCTTTGTCTGTAGTGTCATTTGCAAATATCTTCTCCCATTCTGTGGGTTGCCTCTTAGTTTTGTTGACTGTTTCCTTTGCTGTGCAGAAGCTTTTTATCTTGACGAAGTCCCAAAAGTTCATTTTCACTTTTGTTTCCCTTGCCTTTGGAGACGTGTCTTGAAAGAAATTGCTGTGGCCGATGTCCAAGAGGTTACTGTTTATATTCTCATCTAGGATTTTGATGGATTCCTATCTCACATTGAGGTCTTTCATCCATTTAGAGTTTATCTTTGTGTATGGTGTAGGAGAATGGTCCAGTTTCATTCTTTTATAAGTAGCCATCGAATTTTCCCAGCACATTTTATTGAAGAGACTGTCTTCTTTTCTTTGGATATTTTTCCCTGCTTTGTCGAAGATTAGTTGACCACAGGGTTGAAGGTCCCTATGTGGGCTCTCTATTCTGTTCCAATGATCTACATGTCTGTTTTTGTGCCAGTACCATGCTGTCTTGGTGATCACAGCTTTGTAATATAGCATGAAGTCAGGCAAGTGATGCCCCCAGCTTTGCTTTTCTTTTTCAACATTCCCTTGGTGATTCGGGGTCTTTTCTAGTACCATACAAATTTTAGGATTGTTTGTTTCAGCACTTTGAAAAATGCCAGTGATATTTTAGTAGGCATGACATTGAAAGTGTAGATTGCTCTAGGCAGCATAGACATTTTAACAATGTTTATTCTGCCAATCTATAAGCATAGAATGTTTTTTCCATCTTTTTGTGTCTTCCTCAATTTCTTTCATAAGTGTTCTGTAGTTCTTCAAGTATAGATCCTTTACCTCTTTGGTTAGATTTGCTACTAGGAATCTTAATCGTTTTTGGTGCTATTTAAATGGATTCAATTCTTTAATTTCTCTTTCTGTAGTTACATTTTTAGTATATAGAAAAGCAACTGACTTTTGTGCATTGATTTTGTATCCTGCCACATGTTGAATGGCAGTATGAGTTCTGGTAATTTGGGTGTGGAGTCTTTTGGGTTTTCCACATAAAGTATCATACTATCTGCGAAGAGAGAGTTTGACTTCTCTGCCAGTTTGAATACATTTCATTTCTTTTTCTTGTCTGATTGCTGATGCTAGGACTTATAGTACTGTGTTGAACAAAAGTGGTGGGAGTGTACATCAACGTCATGTTCCCGATCTTGAGGGAAAGCTCTCAGCTTTTCCCCATTGAGAATTATATATGGCATAGGCTTTTCATAGATGGCTTTTATGATATTGAGGAATGTGCCTTCTATCCCTACACTCTGAAGAGTTTTAGTGAGGGAGAAAAAAATAAATTAATTAATAAATAAAAGAAACTGGATAAAGGAACTGCTGGAGTTTGGCCAGGGACAGTATTTCCACTTAGAACACTGGTTCTTTGGGAGTGTTATTGTCATCTTCTCTGTCTTTCTTTCTGTTGCACACACACATTTTTGTTATCAAGTATGAGGATTGCTGTTGAATAGTTTTTTTCAATAATATAACTTCTAAGAGTATTTAGCATGTGAATTTTAAAAATAGACGTAGTATACAACAATTCCTAATGAATCTCAGGAATCTAAGTTTGTGTTCTTTGGAACACTGTTTGAGAAACTTTTGCTTAACACCATTAATAGACTCAGGCAGTGGGAATGCATACTAGTTGATCTCAATGTTCTTCTTTCACTCTCTACCCCTTGCTCCCCAATTTCTTCCTCTCTTTAGAAGTAACACTTCTTCCTAGGAGTCGGAATAGCAAGATTCAGTTTAAGGAGGTATCTGGGTCAATGGTAGTAGAATTCAAACTATATGTTGAAATCAGTGATGACAGCCTGGAATTTGTGTTCGTTTTTGGCCAGTGGTTATGTGAAGAGTGTTCCTGGGTTTTAAGTGTGATGAATCTTTCGTAACTGGTAAAAACATCCAGCTTGGCAGCAACTGATGTCCATTTCATTACAGGCAAACACAGTAAATCTTGACAAAAGGATATTCTGGTATAAATCTGCAGGTAATTGGGGTGGGCGCAGGAAGGGGTAGACAGTAAAGAGAGAGACTGAAATGATTTTATCTTGGGAGTGAGTAGGACTGGGAGAGAGAAAGATTGTGATTTGAATATTTGGAGCTTAGAAATTGCTTTATATTATTAATGGATGTGTGAGTGTGTTATTGTGTTGCCCGTGTATTTGGCCATAATGAAGAATGAACTTATTTCAACAAGTCTCCGTTGGTATGCTAGTGAGATCATTAGCATCCTCTTCATATATGGAGAGTCATAGATAGTTTTAAAAAGCAGTAGAAGAAGATCACTACAGAAGGATTAAGCAAATAAGAGTGGTGTTATGCGCTACTTGGTACATTATGTTTTAGGATTTTGCTTGAATCTGAAGGCTAACTTATATATCTTTTTATCCCCAGTGCTTAGTGTAATGCTGGTTAATATTGGGCCTTTAGATGAATGGATGAATGAGTCCCTAAAATTCATGTTTTAAAATGTGACTTTGACTATTACCTCATTCTAGTAGAGCAGAGAAGAACACTTGACACTAAACTTACTTTGAAACCAAACAAAACCAAAAGTATCCAGATGACCTCTGGGTTCTAGTACAAATTTATAACCACTAGCTTGACATAAGTTGTGTGTTGCTACTAAGAACAGTAATATGGGGATTTAGCAGGTAGAAAATAACTGACTTTTGCTTAATCTCTCATGCTTTGCAAGGAACAAGCCAAGATGATAGGCAGGAAAAAATCGGTCATGGTATATAATGAATAGCAGAATCTTGCCAAGTTGATTATTGTTGCTTAACAGCCTATTATGTTTTAGTTCTGCTTCTTGTACCTTTACACACATAGTATCTCCGTGTGAGTTGAGTGATAGGGGCACAAGGCAGTAGTGTTGAATCGATGTATAGATGAATGAATTCATATGTACTTTTGCCAGGCATAGCTTTCTTATTATTTTTATTTACCTATTTTGTATTAGCATTTGAAATGACTAATTCTGTCTTATGCATGCGTAGTATCTATTTTGGAGTTCAAATGACCTCATAGGTACCCTCATTATACTCTTAGGATGATGATAAACAGTTGAAATCATCTGCATATCATTATGTCCTCTATACTTCCTGTATTGCTTAGTCATTATCCCTCCTCTTTGTCCTATCTCTTCTTCATGACTCTGAGTCCTTCTTTTGTCATATTCAATTACTGATACAGTTTTTCAGTGTTCAAAAAATGATTATTTTCTACTAACTATATACTATAAGCCATACTGGTTACGAGGACTGTAGAGATACCTGAGACATGGCCCTTCTCAAGAAGCTCCAATCAGGGCGCCTGGGTGGCTCAGTGGGTTAAAGCCTCTGCTTTCAGCTCAGGTCATGATCTCAGGGTCCTGGGATCAAGGCCCGCATTGGGCTCCCTGCTCAGCAGGGAGCCTGCTTCCCCCTCTCTCTGCCTGCTTCTCTGCCTCCTTGTGATCTCTCTCCCTCTGTGAAATAAATAAAATAAAATAAAAAATCTTTAAAAAAAAAAAGAAGCTCCAATCAGTAGAAGGTGCAGGCATATATTTTTATTAACAATAAGATGCTGTGGTAGACACAAAACAAAAACATAAAACAAAGCAAATGTAAGGTTCTGTGTTATCATTTGGGAAAGAGAATAATTATAATGGAGAGCCAGGTGGTTGAGGCAGGCTTTCCAGAGGAAGTCATACGTGAACGAAGCCAAGAGCAGCAAGCCAAAGTGAATGATGCACATTCCAGGTAGAAGATCTGGTGTGATGGTCCAAGTTATCTGGTAGATGCCTGTGTCTTCAACAGTGACTGGGGATATAAGAAACAGAGCAAATTTAGAGACCAATCAATGAGATTAGCTCTCCATCTACCTCGAGGCAGCATATTCTTCAAAACACAGGTCTTATCCCCTCTTCTTTCTGAAGCTTTGTCATGCTGCCCTAACCCAAAGTATTTTTTTGCTCCATAGGATGACAGAATTATTATCTCAAGTTATAAAATCTTAGAATAGTTGCTTGTGTATAGAAACAAACCAAATGTGTTATTATGCTTGAGTCCAGAATAATCAATTTCATAAATACAGAGTAGGAGAAAGAGAATAGAGAGCATAAACTCGAAACTAACGCAAAGGTTTTAGACTACTGTAACTTAAGAGGATATAGGGCTCCTCCAGACATTGTCCTCCATTTCAGGCTACATTAACAGTAACAGTCTTTCTGGAATGATGGAGTTGAGATGCAGACTACAACGGGAGAGTGACAGGACACTGTTAAGTGTGCCTCATTTGTAAGCCAGCAGAACCCTATTCAGACAGCAAACTGTAATTGTGATAGGCTCACATTCATACCATATAAAATGTAAAGAACCAAAGTAGTTAGCACAGAAGACAAGAGAGGAAAAATTTAGCTTTCCTAGTTATTTGAAAGCAACTTGCTGTTGACCCCAGAGAGTAAATCAAGGGCCAATGTCTGAAAGTAGAGGAAATATTTTTGTTTAATATAAGGAAGCTGGGTTGTTTGTTTGTTTTGTTTTGCTTTTGGACAGTGTTTTTAAAGATGTAATGATCAGTTTAGGATGACAATGAATTTTTGTCACTGGAGATGTTTGAGTGTGGCGAATGGTGAAGATAATTTAATCATCAGTTGGGTAGGAAGTTTTTACCAAATGTCAGTTCCCAAAGTCTGTTCCATGGGTGCCCATGGGTTCTGTACTTTTTTGCAAGGGGGTCTGCAAGATAAAAATGATTTTCGTTAGAGCACTAAGCTGTTATTGGCTTTCTTGACAGTGTAATTGTTTGTACTGATGGCTCAACAGCAGTGAAAGGCAAACATTCTGGTGCCACCCCCAGAATCAAGGCAATAACACCAGTTACTGGTCATTTCTAATTTTTCAGTTGCAGGAGGGAAAAAAAGCCACCTTTATTTAAAAGTGTCCTTTAATGAACAGTGAAAATTGTTATTATTTTTTAAGATTTTATTTATTTGACCAAGAGAGTGAAATCAAGAGCAGGAACACAAGCAGGGGGAGTGGGAGAGGGAAAGCAGGCTTCCCCCTATGCAGGATCCTAGGACCCTGGGATCATGACTTCACCTGAAGGCAGATGCTTAATGACTGAGCGACCCAGGGACCCCATGAACAGTGAAAATTATTACATTTGTTAAACCTCAACTCTTGAGTAGATGTTTTTCATAAAGTGTTTCCACTGCCTGGCAAAGTACAGTAGTTACTTGGATGTAAAAAGCACTTGTGAATTAAGGTAGCCCTTTTTCATTGGATACCATTTCTGTTTGAAAATTTGACTGACAAAGTAGGGTTATTAATTCACTGGCATTTGGTAGACATTTTCTTGAAAAAGAGCAAAGTAAGTGGTTCCTTCAAGGAAAGCACTTGACGTTTGTTGCCAATGATAAAAGTCAAGCTCTGAAGTAAACATAGAATTTTGGAAATTTTATGTCTACCACCATAAACTTGATAGGTTCATTGTATTTAAAGACTTTTTTGATAAGATGGGTAATGATTTTTTTAAAAATCGATTTTATTTTTTAAGATTTATTTATTAGAGAGAGAGCACGAGAAGGCGGAGGGGCGGAGGTAGAGGGAGAGAGAGAATCCTCAAGCGGACTCTATGTTGAGTGTGGAACCCGACATGGGGCTCGATCCCATGACCCTGAGATCATGACCTGAGCTGAAATCAAGAGTCAGACACTACTGAGCCACTCAGGTGCCCCCAAAATGGATTTTATTTTTGATGCTATAAAGTTACATATGCCAGTATTTGGAAGAAGAAGGGGGTTTATGGATCACGGATATGAAACGAGGTAGGGACTGGACCCCAGTGCCCCCAACCCTGACCGAAATCCAGTGTTCCTTGACTGCCTCTATAATGGTGTGTGTGTCGGGGTGGGGGAGGGGTAAGCTAAAACTCTATGCCTCTTGATTAGCACATCTTGCAAGAATATGGACAGAGGATGCTTGCCATAGACTGGTAAAGACCAGACCAAACCAGTCTGTGCCAAGATGGGCCCCAGCATTGACCTTTCACAACTTTTTCCTTTATTATAATACTAAAAATCATGCCCAAGGGCGGAGATTTAACATGGGTATTAGATATGCAATACATGAAGAAGCATGACCTCCAGGTGCACAGGTGCTACTAAGTCCTCCTCTATCTGCTTAGATATCACCCTTTCCCACCTCTGTTAGTTTAAAAAACTCCCTGACCTCCTCTCCTCCTGGAGTCAGCCTGAGGAAACTTCTTTTGTGCTCCGTTGTGCTTCTACATAAGTCCCAGTAAAGCCTTGCCTGAAACTCCTGCTTGGCCTCTGATCAATTTCTCTTGTTTAGAGCTCCTGGGGGCCTGGTTCCCTGAGGCATAGAATGGCATTTAGTTCTCTTTATCATCCATAAAGCAGCACTGTCAACCCAAGGCAGCTTTCTTTCTAAAGTCAGCAGAAATGGTTTAATAGAGCATAAATATAAAGGGCTGTACAACTGGTGATTTATGTGTACTGAATAATTTAGAGAATAACTCTCTAGTATTGCCGGAAAGTCCTTTGTTCTCAAGACATTGGGGAGTTTTATCCTTCTCTTGTGTATTCAATTATTATTATGATTTACCTTAGCCATCTTTATTTCTCTTGTCATTGTTTCTTGAGATTCTGTGTGTGTTTATTTAAGACCCAGGGAAATTTACGGAGCGTATGGAGGCAGCTTTTCTAGTCATTGACCTTCTCCTACCACCACTCAAGTAGGTTGAGTCTATGTCAAGGTATCTAAAGTTCGAAAAACAAAAATTCAACCAACAAACATAATTACTTCATTGTAGCAAGGTGAATTTATCCGCCCCCCCCACCCCCCGTTGAGGTTTGGGTATTGAATGTGGTGAGGCTTGAAGATAGCAGACTAATTTTTTGCTCTAGTAGTACTTCTCATTCCTTTTTAAGGATTAGGGAGATTATATTGACTGGAAGCCTTTTTATGGTGTAATTTTGGTGTGGACCTGTATGTCTTAAAACAAACAAACAACAAAAAAGAAGCTTCATTTGAGGATCGAGTCTTTGCTAGTTAATCCTATCACCTGAAAATCTGCATTTCAAAACAATCAGTGAATAAAAAACATTACAGAGCTGTTTTTCAGATGAGATCTTTAGTTTCTGTAAATGGCTATCATGTTTTATCTTATACAGTCGTTCTTGGCTAAACTGCTTTAATATTTAAACAAAAAATAATGTGAAAGGAATTTAAGTTCTGAGGATTAGACTCAAACTCAAGGTACGGTAGGCTACTCACACTTCTTAATGCACAGAAATACTGTATTTGGCTATTTTGAAACATCTTCCTGAGTTATAAAATAAAGACAAGACTATAAATAAAAAGCATCCAAATTTTTCACAAAGAAGAATAGATTTGTGTTTCTCAATGTCTATTAAATCTTCTACCATATGTTGAAAATGCAGAAGAAACTCTCCTACAAAGAAACAAATTTAGGATGAAGGGTAAAAGAAGATACTTTGGAAGAAAAGACGCCTGAAGTCATTTTTGTGTCAAAAAGAAAATTCAGCAGAAGAATCGAAACCTTTTATTTTTGTCCCAGGACTTAATAATTCAATTGTATTTTTCCCCTTTAAAAAAAAAGTCATAAACAATGATTGTATTAGTTAAATAAGTACTTTTTTTCCTCTAAAAATCTTATAACACTAGGATCAAATTACTTCCAAATTTAACTTGATTTCTGAGTAAGACATACCACTTTAAAATGAAATTCTTGTGTTCTAGAGAGAGTATTACCGACAGCCAAAAAGCAAGAGAGGAAAACTGTTGTTTTAAAGCATGCTTGAATAAATAAATGTTTTGTAGATCACTAATAGCCAATAACATTATTTGGAAGGTTTAGAGGTGGTCTGGTTTGCATTAAACGTATTTACACTTTAAAATGCCTTCATGAATTAAGTCAAGCTTTACGGCAAACAGATGCTAAGAAATATGAAAATATAGAGAGTTTTGCTGTATTAAGATTATCGTAATCTAAGGGATTTATTTCACTAACTTTGAATAACCACTTGGCGTTATTTTTTTCCAGAGAGCACAGTCAGATGAATTGGAAAAAATTGAAAAGCACGGCCGGTCCTCCAAAGACAAGGAAAATGCCAAGTCTCTGGACAAACCCGAACAGTAAGCGCGCTCAGGACCTCGGAGGGAGGGCATCTGGACCACGGGCAGCCGCTTTCCATTGCGATCGTGTAGGGGGTACAGCTCAGTGGTAGAGCGTTTGACTGCATTGTGACCGTGTGCTCTTTTCCTGGCGCACTTGTTCTGACTGATAGGAGGATGAGCATCTCTTTATATGAATTATATTTTTCCTCTTCACTTGGCTTTATTTCCTTAGGTTCCTTTATGAACTGTCATTAATCCCCAACTTCTCAGAGCGAGTCTTTTGTATTCTGTTCCAGTCCACGTTTTCAGAAAGCATTTGTTCAATCCGTCGCAAACTGGAACTGCTACAGAAATTGTGTGAGGTGGGTTCTGGTCCATAGAACGCTGACGATTGAGTTCTGACGTTTAACTGTGTCCGGTCACGTTCATGTTTCAAAAACGTTTTCTTTAGTGTGTTCTGAGTACGCCTAAGTTTGCAGGAGAGCGGCCCCGCAGAAGAGAACATTCCATGACTGGTTTCAGGATCAAAGAGAAAAAGGTTACGCTCCTCCCTCCATGGCTTCTTGTCCCTTTGGCTTTTGCCAAAACAAACCCTTCACTTTCTGTCGTCCTCTCCTACATCCGACTTCGGATTGGATGTGATTTGAAGGCATTTTATTTGCTTTCCTTCAGTTTTGGAAGGGGCCTTCAACAAACTGTTAATGATTCTACCCAAATAATCTGGGGACCGTTGGGATAAATATTCTTCTGAAAACAAAGAATGAATGCTTGGCAGAAGTTACCAGTATTACCATTTAAAACAATTCGTCAAAAATCAATAGTACCATTCATTGTGGTTGTGGTAAATCATTTTGAAAGCTAGTAAGATGTTATTAAAGACACATTTTCAGAGGACAGAAGACCTGCTGTGTGTTTTGGAAGAAGTGAGTGTGAACTTTTCAGGGAATAAATCTAAATTTGGAAATTAATCTTTATAACTGTGTTTTGGTTTCCCACAACTTATGCAAAAAATTTCTTTTGCTCCAGAGGTAAGGTACAATTAGGGTAATGGCAATAACATTATTTTGTAGTAGTTCTCATATTATAGCCTTATTTGTCTCCCGCGGAATTATATCATAGAAGTAACCTAGAATGGTATCTCTGAGTTTACAAATGTGTACATGTGTCCTTGTAGGTGGTATGGCTTCTGAAAGTTTATCTTTGGAAACACTGCTCTTAAAATATCCTAATAAGAAGCAGTGATACAGTTTGAATATGACCCCAAATTATTAGTATAATATGGATATCTGCCACTGACTTAATTCAAAGAAAACGTTGTCTAAGAGAGAAAATGTTCTTTATCTTGTTTTACAGACATTAAAAAATGGCCCAGGGGTGATGCAGGTCCTGGGTTTAGTTCTTGCTTTTGGCAACTACATGAATGGTGGAAATAAGACTCGAGGACAGGCAGATGGCTTCGGATTAGACATTCTTCCAAAGCTGAAAGATGTCAAAAGCAGTGTAAGTATTTTATATGAATGAATGTAGGCAAATTGAAGGTTAGACATTTTATTTAGAAGTAAGTTTGACTGTAGGACTGTCATAATAAATGTTTCTTTATGTCCTAAGGTCTTTATGCTCTGAACTAGATAAAAGGTATATGGCCATCATATGTTTATGAGTTTGTGAATAATGTTTCCTAAAGTGAGTAATTGTGAATCCTATGTCTAATGGATAATTGAGTAGAGGATTTTTAAAATAAAAATAGTTATTTTTCACTCTATTATTACCATGTCTGCTAATATTTATCCTTTTGAAGTCTGAGGATTAATTAATTTTCATTAATTAGATGGTACTCCTCTTCTCCTCTGTGTTAAGTAATGGAGGCCAGCAGTCTTGTGTTTTAAAAACAAAACAAAGAGGGTGAAAGTGGGTTGTAAATAAAATGTAGGGCGCCTGGGTGGCTCAGTGGGTTAAAGCCTCTGCTTTCGGCTCAGATCATGATCTCAGCGTCCTGGGATCGAGGCCCGCATTGGGCTCTCTGCTCAGCAGGGAGCCTGCTTCCTCCTCTCCCTGTCTCTCTGCCTGCCTCTCTGCCTACTTGTAATCTCTCTCTCTGTGTCAAATAAATAAATAAAATCTTTAAATAAATAAATAAATAAATAAAATGTAAAAGATGATCCTGCTTTTCTACATATCATCCTCCCCTTTATACTGGTATGTGTGGGAATGTCCAAGCCTTTTTGCAGGACCAATTATTTTTTGATCCTACTTCTATACTTGTATTTGTTTAAAATTGAAGAGATTATGAGAGTGTCAGTAAAAATATAATATTAGGGAAACAACTATGATGGTTAGTGTTAATGTCTGGGATTATAAACTTAGAAAGTAATAGAATTCTGTTTCTCTGATAAAAGAATGTCCACATAGAACTGTATGATAAAGGAAATTATGGTCATGCTTTTAAAATAATAAATTTAAGTGAACGACTGGCTCATAGAAATGGAAATACTAGAATTGTTCTTCCTAGATACTGAATATAGTGGCAGGGACACTGACCTCCTGCTCAGTTAAGAGCCACACATAACTTTTGACTCTCCCAAAACTTAATAACTCATAGCCTACTGTTGATGAGAAGTCTCACTGATAACATTAGTCGATTGACACCTACTTCCTATGTTATGTGTAACATATATTGTGTTCTTAACAATAATTAGAGAAAAGAAAATGTTAAGAAAATCATAAAGAAGAGAAAATACATTTCCAGTACTGTACTTTATTTGTTGAAAAATATCTGTGTAAGTGGACCCATGCATTTCAAAAACTACGTTTATTCAAGGGTCAACTGTAATTTCCCACATAAGAAAGAGATACTTCTTTTTGTTGTTTTTTCTGTTGGCCAACAACTCATTTGCTCATTCATTCATACATCCACTCATCCATTTGCCATTCTTTCACTGAGTCCTGTAAAATCTCCCACACCGCCTTTCCAAAATTGAATAAAGCCATCATCCTGTCTTGGAACACCGGCAGCATATAGTTTTTGTGATTTTTATGGTTATATTTGTTCAGATGCTATTATATTTGTACACACAAGTTTTCACAGGAAACTCCTATATGTTAACGTAATAAATCACGTTGGTTCAGAAGCAAAAGGTCTCTTCTAAGCACTTAAATAGTTCTTAATAACTGATTGTTGGATTGAAGCAAGTAACATTTGCAAATAACCCTGGAATATAAATAGCATCAACATAATATTTAACTTATGAAAATGGATCTGAAATAGATTCTGATGATTATAATTACATATGAATGAGGGATTATTTGTTTTTTATTGGTTGATATATCTTATTCAATCCCCCAATAAATTAAATTCTATTAATTTAAATAACTAAGGAATAATCTAGATAAAAATTACATAATAAAATCAAGAAGCAAGATTTTATTTTATAATTTCACTTGCATTCTCACAAGAGTGATGTGAAGTCTTCCTGATTTGGTCCTTTTCTATTAAACAAATATAACTGTGTCTACCTCTTAGTACTATTTGTAGACCTGCATGGACAGAGCTGTTATTTAGATCACTCAGAATTTTCACTCAACATGCCTATCAGCAGGCATTTAATAAATCTTTTGTTAATTGATTCAACTACTGTTAACCATTTCAGTGATTTTAAGTGAGGAAAGAGAAAGTTGTTTGAATTATTTATAAGCAAATATTCTTTCAAATAAATATATTATCTTATTGTAATATATTACTGCATGACATAATAATAATTTATTATTACTATAAATTACTATGAGGGAAGTCTTTAAAATGTATATTATAATAGCATGTCAAATTAAATTATAAAGGGATATTGCTTTTTAAAAATAGAGGGAAAATAATGGTTAGATTGAACATTTCACGGAATGTAGTTTGCGTCATAAGGTTTTTTAAAAAAATACATATTTGTCCTCCCACATTCAAATTATCTAGTACAAATTTCAAGTGATGCAAAAAAAGAGAAATCATTAAAAATGCCCCAAGTGTGCCAGAAAGGGGGTGAAAAGCTATTCTTTGAAAACTATTAGTATAGGAACAACCCTACATTTTTTCTATAGAAATACACACCTTGCATTATTTATAGCTGTGAGGATATAAATTCTTCAATCTAAGTGACTGACATAGCAATTTATAATATGTATTTGCATTTTTAAAGCTCCTGCTTACTTAAAATAATACTTTATTTTCCTAATCTCTATACTAACAAATTTCAATCAGTCCTACTGTTGGAATGATACCTACTGGTCCAGAAATGGTATAGAAATGCCGACAATATTTAGTCATTTCAGCTAAAATAGTAGTTATACCTTTTAATAATAAAACATGACAATGAGCTAATTTCCTGATCTAGGAGGGCAAAGACAAGAAAGTATTTGCAGTTGAGACTCCATCCTTGAACAGCTGTTCTTCCCCTTGGCGCTTAGATTAGAACATTGGGAAAAACAGGACCTTCTGTGCCATTAAACTCCTTCGCTGCGGTGGCTGGAGTGCTTTAAAATATAGAATTTCACATTTTATTCTAAATGTTCTCATTTATATATTGTTTTACTGGAATGTATTCTACTTGACACTGTATACTTAATTAGTATTTTAAAAAATATATTTTTACTTTGGTCTTTCTGCCTAGGACAATAGCAGAAGCCTTTTGTCATATATCGTTTCCTATTATCTTCGAAATTTTGATGAGGTAAGACTGTTTTTACATATAGTTCGATTTTTTTATTCTTTGTTGTTGAGGGATGGGCGGTATTTGTTGTTTTGTCATTGACATTGTTGTAGCATTCTTATTTATATTAATGCTGGTTTGTTTTAAAACTATGTGTTTCTTGCTAATCAGGATGCTGGAAAAGAACAGTGTGTTTTTCCACTGCCAGAACCCCAGGACCTTTTTCAGGCCTCACAGATGAAGTTTGAAGATTTTCAGAAAGATCTAAGAAAACTAAAGAAAGACTTGAAAGGTAACGTATAATCTTAAAGAATCATGTTTGTATGACCTAGTGCTTTTTTAATGAGAAAAACACAGACTTTTCAATGTTTTCTAAGAAAGCAAATCTTTTTATTTTATTTATTTATTTATTTATTTTATTATTTGCCCCAGGGGTACAGGTCTGTGAATCATCA